>JAMQGT020014620.1:5000-94764 GCA_024447675.2 Pterophyllum scalare | reverse complement strand
ATTTTATCATCTTTCATTAACGATATCATTGTCCTCGTCGTATTTCTCTCCCTCCTGCCTCCCTTGAAGCCTCTGCACCCTCTAGTGGTTACAGTCGTCATTACACTCTCCTCCTGCTCACAGTCGTCTCTTATGCAACAGGCTGACCTCACCTTCTTACCTGAATGCGTGTGAGCGTTTCAGCGTCTTACCTGTTTGGGCTGTTCGATCGCTCTCTGCAGGTCTGTCTTCACCTTGTTTCCGGGGTGACTCGTAACCTTGGTAACGGGCTGTTTAAAGATGGACGCCGTCTGTCTGATGGGCAGAGCTGTGTTCAGGTCTGGTTTCCCTCCCTGCAGGAGACAGATACAAGTCCCAGTGTCAGACTGTTTCTTTTGCTTCCTGAGTTCCTACCTGAGTCCCCCCTCCCACACCCTTCTGCCCTTCCTTCCTTCCTTCCTTCCTACCTACCTTTTGCTTTCTCCTGTTTCTTCCTTTCAGCTCCCATTTACCTGCCTCTGTGTGTGTGTGCGTGCGTATGTGTTTGATTTAAGCATAAAGAGTTAACTCTAAGCTGACACAACAACAGGAAGTGTGTGTGTGTGTGTGTCTGCGCTCATAAGTAATGAAGTGTGAAGAGCAGCAGTACAGGGTTGCAGACCGTGTCAATACAAGAGAAACACACACAAACGCACACACGCTGACACTGATATCCACTCAGCATGTGTAGGTTATCTGTGTAGTTTTTACAACTTCTGGGCAGACTCAGCCCTACTTGATCTCTGATTGGTTCAAATCTTAACCATTTAACCAACCATCAACTATCTCTGATTACATCAGTGCTCACAGTAAACGGATTAATACTCATAAAGTGCCTTTTTACTCTGAGCACTCGATGCATTTTCATCATCGTCGGTCTCTCAGAGGCTGAACTGGAGGATTTGTCCGGCCTGAAGCTGCTTTCACACACAAACTGTAGCTCTGAACTTTTCTAGCCATAAGCAGACGTTTACCAGCGAGTAGGAGTCAGCTCCCAGTCATTTCCAGCAATTAGAGCACGTCTGAAGCTGACTGCTTCCTGCTGTGTAGGAAAGGCCGACTGTGGAAAAACCCTGACACTATGCTCCTGAAATCCTCCAAAGACTATGTGAGTTTACCGGGTCTGTAGTCGGGACCAGATATTATTGTTGCATATCCAGAGAAAAGGGAAAGATAGTCAATCTAATTACATCATAACATCGCCCAGACTGACAGAAGACAAGAAATAAATCAGCCAAACCACTGACAGACGCACAGTTTGTCCCTGTGAGTCCCATCGGGCTCAAAGACAATCTGACCAAAACAAATCAAACGTAACACATTGAAGAGACGGCGAGGATGCCAAAACACCCACAACTAACTAACACTCAGGTTATCCTTGACTAGGACAGGTTTTAACACCGGAGAGTGGAAGAAACAAACCACAGCTGCTCCTGTGACCGTACTCCAGTCCGTTTTCATTTGTGCTTTTAATCTTTATAATCAGTAATTCTGCTTCACTGACACTGAGCACACCTACAGCTAAACTTTACATCCAAAATCAGCCACTAAAAAAAACCCAGAAATTCGGACAAAAGCTACAAGATCTTGTGTTACTGGATTCTAACAGCTTTTCTTTTAATACTGGATGCTAAATAGGATTTTTCTGATGAGCCAAACGGTGTTTTCTGAACTCTGAGGGAATTTTCTACTGACTATGAAATAGTTTCACAGTTATACCTTGAAGAGGATGGATGGATGGATGGATGGATGGATGGATGGACTAAATAAAATCCAAATATATAATTTCTATAGTCACTGATTTACAAATCAAAGCCACATTTTTAAGTAAACTTAAGTAAACTTGCAAGAAGACTGTAGCTAAATCCTGGATTCCTATTGGCCACTGACAGATAAATTTATGTATGACGTTATTTTGAAATTTCAGCAGAACCAGAACCAGAACTGGTCCATGAACAACACATCCCTAAATCCAAACATGCCCAGGGGAAGAACAAATCCAAGTTACACCCAGAGAAAGAAAACTCAGGGCCAAAACACGAGGAGGCCGCGACACAGCCGGGTCAGAATAGCCAGGAGACGGACCTGTCCCTGAGAGCAGGGCTGCTGGGATTACACTTCCTCGTGGACGTGCACACAGTCAGCGTTTGTGTCCACATGGATAAAATGAACCCTGTGAGGTCATCATCATCCAGAAGTACCCCACTGGGGTATATTTCACAAAGGAAGACCCCCCCCCCCAAAAAAATAGAAATCATGTATTTGAGCATGTGGAGAAACAGATCTGAGCTTTTAACCAGGACCTGATGTTTGTGTATTTCAGGAAGTTACTTCCTCAAACAGAGGACACAAAAGCAGAATTATATCACACAGAAGATCATCTCGATCCTCTCTGACTCTCTCTGACTCTAGGTCAAACTGAATTCAGTGTAAAATGGTTATGCTGTTGAATTATCACGCTTCTGGGTTTTTATCTATGCAAATAAGCCTGCGTGCCTTGGGCACATCCACATGATGGATAAACAATGAGCACCAAGTTCCCATAAGCTGACCCGGTGGCCTTTCAACCTGTTGCCGGAAGAGTTTTGTTAATCTGATAATCAGTTTAAGGACAACACAAACACACACCGCACAGCGCAGCCCCTCCCCTACAGGCGTGAGTCATCCGTCCTACCTTGGCCATGCTCAGCGGGTCGTGTCGGAATCTCTGTTTGTTCTTCTGCAGTTTTCCGGGCATCATCTTGCCCGTGCGAAAGTCAAAACATGCCAGGTCCACTGTATTTCCGAGGTAACGGGACAGCTGGGGCTTACTCCGGAACTTCTTCCCTGTAGGACTGAAGGGGAAAAGGAAACACTGAGGGAAAAAGGGAAAAGGCACTGTCCTTAAAGATTCATGCTTAAATACTGTACTTTTCCAATGATGGGTGCCCAGCATGGCCTGAGGCCAGCGAAGGTACAGGTAACCGCTGTGAGCCAAAGCTCAGACAGCTTATTCTACCTTCGGCTCAGTATTATGTCAGAGATATGTGACGGAGCGCGAGAAGCTTGAGAAACAGCAAAGACTGAGAAAGGACCTGGAAAAGATGAAGGTGAAGGCAACAGCGGTCCCTGTGCTAATCAAACAGCGCTGTCCTAGGAACAGCAGGAGCCTCCCAGGCTTCTGATAGAGGACCGAAGGTCAGAGGACAAAGACCGTGCTTGGGGCGAGTGGGGATTTGTTTCAGTCAGCTAGCCTGTGAAAAACTAAGCACATCTTACTGCTTTCATAGGATTTAAGAGGTAAAACAATAGCCAGATGCTGCTAATCAGATGCACTTGATTAACTGATCATCAGCAAGTGTGGGCACCTCTACGAAAGCAGACAGATGCCCGTCTTCTCAGGAGTGGACGTCCCAGCAAATTCACCTGAAAGTCAGACTGAAACTGCAAAACAACCCAAGAGCTCCATCTCAGACTCTGCAGGCCTCAGCTAGCATGTTAATGTTAAAGTTCATGAGAGCACAATTGGAAAAAAGTTTGGAAGGGTTGCCAGGAGAAAGCCTCGTCTCAGCACAGCTTAGGTTTGCAAAGCTGCATCTGAACAAACTGCGAGACCATGCATTAGGACACTGATCACCAGCACAGCAGCACGCCGGCTCCAGAGTCCAGACCCGAACCCGAGTCAAACGCTCTCCTGGGACTTTAAGAGAGCTGTGCATACATGAACGTCTGCAAACCTCAACGATCTGCAGCAACGTTGTAAAGAAGGGTGGGCCATTTATATATATATATATATATATATATATATATATATATAAATAAAATGTGTGCGTGTCCTCAGCATCTGCAAAGGTGTAAAAGAATAAATATAGCAGAGCAGACACATTCATGCAGGCAGCAGCAGCAGCGATGCTGAGAGTTACTTTTAGTCTTTGTTCAGGATCTTACTGACTGTTAAGTCAGCAGAATATTATATGGCCCATAACTAAAAAAACTGCATTTTGATGGCCTGAAAATATCTTGTGTGGGTGTGAAAAAGCGTCCTGATCAGCACAAGTCTGTAAAACCGGTGGACGCCTCAGCAGGGTGTTGCTGCTCTTCCAGTAAGCTGACCTGCTGTGACTGGTTTTCTTACTGGAAGTGATGAGTCACTTCGCAGACCAAACTGAAAGTGAGCCTTCAGAATGTGACGCGCTCAGACGTCTCCGAATTACACAGCGAGCCGAGCTCAGCCTCTTGCTGTGCAGATCAACAGGAAGTAGAGAACAGCCAGTGGCTCTGCGGCAAGGCTGCGACTCCGCAGAGCTGCACCAGGAGTGACTTCCTCTGCGATCTGACGCACAGCGCTGAGCAAAAAAAGGAAAAACGTAACAGCCAAACCTCCAGACTCAACTTTGATCTGCTGTGGAGAAAAGCTGAGGCAGAGAAACACAGACACGGAGGTTTTCCTGCCTGAATGCACTTTTTCTGGATAAAAAGAACTGCAGGGTGCAGGAAAAGCGCAGAAACCGTAAAAGTGAAATGACGCTACATCTTACTCAGACTTTTTCCTTTTAACTGCAAACACAGAGATGTTGGATTTGTGTCAGAGTGCAATATTTCAAGCACGTGCATTTGCAACACGATGCCTAATGTTTTTCTTTACACAGACAATGACATTCCTGACATACACGGATCCAAAAAGATACAAAATTCACCGGCTTAATGGTACTTTTTGTAAATTTGTGTTTTAAAAAAATAGTTTAAACACTTCCAAAATTATCCAAAGTCATCAGCAGAATTTAAAGAAACAGCCATTATTACTTTAATTATAATAAGAAAAATATAAATACTTGATTTATCCCATTTTTGGTCAATTCTTTATGTCCAGCACATCTATCTGTTGTGCTGAAAGAGATATCAACTGAAGCTGAACTGGGGCTGGGCTGCACCTTGATGTAATACCGGCTTGTATCACAAGATGGTGCAATGAGTCCCTTTAACCTCTATTTTAGCAGGTAAAAGAGCACACTCCGATTCACATTAAAGGTGTGGGGAAAAGCCAAGCCTCTGGAGAAAATCTGCGCTAAAACATTTATTTCAGGATTTAAACAAGCAACAAAAACGTTTCCACAACTCTGCCCCCTGGTGGTGAAGGCTTTAGTTCCATTTCGCAGAGAATAATGGTCCCCCTCCACCCAATGCTCAAAAGAAAGCTACACTACAAACAGAGAGCTCAATGCTAAGTTTAGTAAACTGAAATAAAAATAATGTATTCTGTAACAATAACAGAAAATTCACTTTGCTTCTGGTCTTTAGTGATTGAGTCAACACAAGCAGCCTGAAGAGGCCCGAAGAGGCTGTGATGCGGGTGCTGTATTATTGTGCTGTTCAAAGTGTAAAATCCAACAAACACCACACACATCAAAATCAAAAAGTAAGCACCGTGAGGCTGTGAGAGTTTAAGATTCACTTGAACTTGTAATTAAATTAACTTCATCTGCCCGAACTTAAGCTGAACACATATTTTTGTTTGTCTCTCGGCCAGATATGACGGAGGAGGTGCAGAGAGTACGATAACGCAGACTCGTTGCCTTTAAATGTGGGTGATCTTGGATCCACTGATCACCTACTGATTGGTGATATAAACTAATCTCCCCTTTGTTGTTACATCTGTAACCATTAGTCCCCTGCTGGGTGGTGGTGTTGCTTCTGTGTGTCTACTTTATACTTTTTTATATAATTACATGAGTGTGCATGCATATGGGACAGCACATATACAGTAAAATGTATTACACAGCCCCCTATTTAAACAATACCCAGCTCCATCACAGCTGCAGCATTCATCTTCAAGGCTATTTAAAAAGCTTCTACAGAAAGCTGAAGTGAAACCTCCGGGTTCTCAGTCAGCTAACTCGGGCAACGGCAGCACAAACAGCACGCCCAGCTTCACGGTTCCCGGCTTTATGAAGCACATGGTTGGCTGTCTGGGGGCAGGGACGGGCTCTTCCAACAGTAGTCTGTCTGTGACACAAACAGACAGGCCTAACCCTGCCCCAGTCAGCGGTTATCTTGCTGTGCGGCATTAAAAGATAACAGTTCTGCACGATACCTGCTGGTATCGGTGCAACATGTGGTTTTTTACATGGCATGTGTCAGTAAGAAAGCACTGTGGCTGTTAGGAGGCCTTTAATGGATGCATAAGTGACAAACACTGAAACACGACAGCATGAGCCACTTTGAGATTCAGGCTGATAAAGAAGAAGCTTAAAAAAAAACTGATTTGTGCATAGACTGTATATAAAAGATGGCCACCATGACGTTCCCCATTTGTTTTGGATTATATGTGTAGCTTCAGCCGTTTTCAGCGGTTTTCGCAGCCAGAAAGTTGATTCACGTCAGTAGCCATCTGAACCAGCACCACTGCATAACAATGAGCAACGAGATCAGCTTAATGCTCATTGATGTGCAAATTGTCACGGCTGTTAATCAGTGCCAATGAATACTACTCACAGAGAGCTGGGGAACAGCTGCAATCACAGGACTCCACGATGGTGATCGACTTCCTCTGAGGCCCCCCTCCCTGCTTCGGTGATGGCTGTTCCCTTCTTTGACTCCAGGAGGTCGAGGAGGCAGGTTATGTAGAAAGGTAACGAGCATCTCTGTGAACAGCGCTCACGGCCACTGATCAACGGTCACGACTGTTTGCATATCAGCAATCATGAAATTGATCTCGTCGCTCACTGTTATGCAATGGTGCCATTTCAATTGTTCTGCATGTGTATTGTTTATACAGTCAGGTGAGAATGAAGAAGTCAGAAGAAATGAATCAACATGCTGGGATTTCCTTACCTGGATTATCGAGTGTGCATCAAGATGTGTGTGGATGCAGTTATCAGCTAACTATTGCTACTTAACAGACTAAATACACAACCTCGGTCACCGCAACTGGAGCACAGACGTTTTGGGCCGTCTGTCACTGCAGTTTGGCGGATAATTGCATTAAAAATGCTCCAAATGGCACAGACAGCACAAACACGGTCGAGAGGTTCAGTTCAAAGACTCAAATGAGGCGACATGAGCGAGGCCTTGAAGACAGCTCGCTCCTAAATTTAGGCCTTAATAATATCCAAATGATTAACTTATAAAATCCCAAACTGTAAACGTGCTGCTGGAGCCAGCCTCAGGTGGACATTAGAGGAACTGCAGCTTTTGGCATTTAACTGTTGGTTTCATTTTTGCTCATATTGCACATTTATGGAGGTATGAGGTGTGTCCACAATAAAATCTTAATGACTGACTGAACTTCCCACCAGATTCACCGCTTTGGTTTGGCTTGATTTGGTCACCCGGCTGTTCTGGCCCCTGCTGGCTGGCCTCTGATTATGAAGACATTGTTGCCAGGCTGTTATTAAAAATGATTTCTGAATGGTTACTTTGCTGCTCTGCTACATTGTAACTTCTCAGACTATAAGTGAGTCTCTAATTGGTCCACTGAGTCTGAACAGAAGTGAGCGCACACACAGTGCAGGGTCAGGATTGATAACCACAGCTTAATAATTGACCGATTATCCGGTTCCTGTGTGACCACTGATCCATTAGTGTGATGGGCTACCTGTAGTAGTAGACGTCGCTCTTTCCGGCGCTCAGTCCGGACTTCCTGATCACTTCTTCTTTCTTCCAGCCGGGCGGCAGAGCGGGACAGTCCGTCCGCTTCCTCTCCATCATAGCACACGTATCGATCCCACGATTCAGGCTCCTATCAGCGTAATCGATCACTTCGTGAGTCCCGGTGTGGAGCCCCCAGGCAGACGGCGTGCTAGTTTAAAAAAAAAAAAAAAAAAAACAGCGGAGCGGCGGAGCGACGTCACGGACGTTACGTTAACGGCGGCTCTCCCACTCCCTCCCTCCGCCCTGCTTGTTTATGCTCCTTATTTCGGGCTGAGCAGAAACAAACAGGGTGTTCCGGTTCGGGCTGTCCCGGGTTAAACCGCCTCCAGGTCCGCGTTTAGTTCAGTTTACCTCCTGAGGGAAGCAACGGCTCATCCGGGGACCCGATCTGATCTAAACTGAACTGAACTGAACTGAACTGGACCAACGGCAAGCTGTGACGTCTGAGATATCACACACACGCACACACAGACACACACCGCGATCAAACGCGCACACACACACATACACACTCCCCCAGAGATCGTTTAGAAACGAAGATCACTCACTCGGTGGCGGTTTAGGAAAAACTGAATCAGTGACAGAAGGACTGAATCCATAAACGCCTCTAGGATTAAACCTGCAAAAGGGATAAAAATAAATAAATAAATAAAATTGACTATTCTCTGAAAGTCATATACTTTCAGGAAAAAACATAATTGCTATTTAAATATATATTTACTAAATAAGCCAAGGTGCCTTATTACTCAGTATTACTCAGGATTACGCAGTATTACTCAGTATTTATCAGCCTTCAGAATATGTTAGCCCAAAAGACTGTATATAAAAGATGGCGGCAGCCACCGTGCAGTCACCCACTGGTTTTTGATTCTGCATTTTAAACTGCAGAATTTTACTACCTAAAACTGGAGATCAGACTTCTTGGACGGTCTGTTAGTACTATTAACCACAGAGCAGCCATTTCATTGGTCAGATAAGCAGAGGCTCAGGGGGACAGAGCCTTTGCTGCGGCAGCCCCTGAACTGTGGAACTCACTGCCACTGCACATTAGACAGGCCTCTTCACTGGCCACTTTTAAATCTTAAGACCCACTTATTTCACCTGGCTTTTGAGCAGGCTTGATATGTTGATTTTAGTTTTTGTGTACTTATTTATTTTTATCTAGTTATTTTATACTGTTTTATTATTTTATGTATTTTATTGTTGCTTTTATCTTGGGTGTTACCTTATCTGCACTTTTCTTGTGTACTGTTGTGTCCTGTTTCTTTGTTCAGCACTTTGGACAGTGCTTGCTGTTTTTAAAGTGCTTTATAAATAAAATTGGCTTGGCTCAGACAGTTGCATTAAAAAGGCTCCAACAGGTCCAGATCAGGGACTCCAATTAGTTGAGGTGAAGCCTGGCAGAAAACTCACAGCTACAGACAGGATGTGTTAGTGGGAGGAGGAGGCGATGAGAAGATGATCAGATAGATAGGTAGATTCCCCCCCCAGTACAGTGGTTATGAAGAGGAAAATTAGCTATAACGTGGGCGTCTACAGGGATTGACTCACTTTTGGAGCCAGCCTCAAATCAATAATAGAGGAACTGCAGTTTTTGGATCCTGGAGGTTGTTGTTTGGGAAATACTCTTGATTTTAGCCCAGAATCACCATATTAATAGGAGCATGCAGACTCTGAAGAAACAAAGCAATGAAGTGGGCCTATTCCTGAAGTGCATACTGATTTGGATCAGACTGTTTTGTACTGCCTCTCTGATGAATCATGTGGAGTTCACTGGTGCTGACAGGGCTAAAAAAAAAACAACCCTAAACAAAGCTGTCTATGCCTGCATCCTTACCCTCACCTGTGATCACGAGATCACATGAGATTGCAGCTATAAACACTGGAAATGAGCTTCCTTCAAAGGCTGACTGGCCTCTCCCTTAGTGACAGGGTGAGAAGTTCAGTCATTGAAAGGAGCCAGCTGAGGTGGTCCAAACATCTAACCTCAGAGGCCTCCTGGATGAGATGTTCCAGGCATGTCTTATCGGTAGGAGGCCCCATGGTAGGTCCAGGACATGTTTCTCAGCTAGCTTGGGAACACCATGATTCGATTCAATTCAGTTTTATTTATATAGCACTAAATCACAACAACAATCACCCCAGGGCACCTTATATTGTAAAGACCCTACAATGATAGAGAGAAAAGCCCAACAATCAGACAAACCCTAAGAGCAAGCACTCTGCAACAGTGGGAAGGAAAACGTTCCCTTTTAACAAGAAGAACCTTCTGACAGGGAGGGGCCTGCTCAGGGAGGGGCGGCCATCTGCTGTCACAGGATGGGGGTGTGGGGAGGGAGACAGGACAGAAGTCGTGCCCCAACAACCAGATGAGTCCTTATGAGACCTCTGCTTAAAGTTTTTGGTTTTTTTGTTCTCTATTTACAACTTAAATCTTTACAAAGAATGACCCCACTCATATAGTATATATATATTTCCCAGAATGACCTTATAAGCCCTTGTAGGGGATAATAAATCATGGACACTGATGAAGCCTGTTGCTGCTTTGGGGTTTCTCTGGTGCCTGCAGTTTGAGGCAGAGTGATCCCTCTTTGCTCTTTATTCAACATTCACACACCCCCCTGACACGCTGACATCACAAACCCTGGGTTAAAGGGGCCTGCAGCAGAGACAGGAACCCCGGAAAAATACTTGGTCGTCCCACCACAGCTGACCTGCAGTTCCCACGTGGATTCTGGGAAAGAAGTGAAAACAGATAGAAAATAATAATAATAAATGTTCGTAAACCAGCTCTGGTGAAAAGAACGACGTGTCCCAACCAACCCACCCCAACTGCTTCTGCCAATGAAGTCATCACAGGAGCAAACAGTGTTAAATATGCAGTCTTTTACTCAAGGACAAGAAATCATTTTCATGAATGCAAAACCTCCCAAAAGTTTGCAGAACTCCAAATAAATAAGTCAATAATTATATGCTATGTATGTTTAATTAGTACAGTAATTTAACATGCTTAATAAGTCGACTCAAAGATTTACAGCTTATATGATTCAATAGGTATGGGTTCTTTTTTTACATTACAGTGCCACTGTAATCATCTCAGGTAAGTGACTAAACCTTCCTAAATTAAATCCTGCTATTAGTGATATTCAAAAATAATAGGTCTTTATTCTTCTTCTTGTGGCTGCCCAATTTCGAGCATCAACAACAGCTTAAAATTTACATTTAAAACTTCTTTTTCACTCATCTAAACATATTTAAGTCACAGCTTAATCTAATAAATTAACCTGAACATTAAACCATATTGTAAACATTTGAAAGACAACAAAAACAGAGCAAATCTAAAATACCAACCGTAATAATAACTATAAAAAGTATAAAAAACTAGTACTACAAAGGAGTATTTAAAAATACTGACAGTATAATTTGTGTATTTATGTTATTCACTTAATCTTTGTGCATTTGTTTCATTTCAGCTCAGCATGGGAGTCTTTCCTGCTGTTTTTCTGGTCTCCATAGTTCCTTCTTTCCCTGCTCTCAGTCTCACTGTGAGTGCAGCTCCTCACACACGGAGTAGAGCAGGCAGAGACAGGAGAACTGCAATGATACTAATCCACCCGATAATAATGCATTATGTTACCATTAGTGCAACAAATGCTTTAAAGTAAAGAGTTACTCTGAACATAAGGAGACAGAAGTGGACAGATGAGGTGTCTTCACTGAAGCTCTTTCAGTCCTGAGGATTCCGTTTGGCCACAGTTTACAACCACACAAATAAAAAAGCTTTTTCTCCTTTCTTTTAAAACTTGTTCTACTATACGGACATATAATGTGTGTAGTATGCACAGCGGTATCAGTGGGAGCTGCTTAAGTATTATAGGTAGTGGATAATTACATCCTGAATTCTTAAAAAAAAAAAAAGTACCTTATGAATCCTGTGAAATTACACCATATTTGATGTTTTACTAACTCCTGTCAGAGGGTGGGATTAAACGCGTCAGGCTGTCTGTAACAGGCGCCGAAAGTTTGTTAAGGCCATAACAGACCTTAACTGTGCAAACGGTAGTTATATACTGAGAGCGTGTGTCCCGATAACCATAAATATGATTACTTACCAGATTTATGAACGGACTTTGGTTGCAGCATCCGCCGGAAGTGACTGCAGCTAACTGTGAGCTAGCCTTACCCGGGAGCCTTTGAATTGTTTCTGGAGCCGCAGTGAGTGCACGCAGAGGGTTGGGCAGGGCGTGCAGTGAAAAGGGGGACTTTTGGAGTAAAAATGTGAGTGTTTTATGTGTTCATAACGTTTCAGGAACTTCGAGGAAGTGCTGCGTTCAGATTTGCGTTTATAGCCTAGCAGCGCTGCTAAGTTGAACTTTAACGTCAGTGGGAAAACTTTTGAGATGTTTGAGTGCGTTGAGCCAAAACGCTTCTGTATCGGTTTATTAATACTGTAACAACACTAAACTGTTGCTCTACGTCACGGTGACTGAATCTGGCAGGCCTCTAACGGTCTGTTCGGCTGATTTTTGTTCGCTTTGGTTGGTTGTTTTTTTTTAGCCGCAGAGCTCGGCTAATGGCAAGTTAGCAAACAAATGCAAGATTTTTAGCAGTCCAAAGAAAAGCCCGTTAGTACCGAGTTTAGAAGGAACACGGGCAGAGCAACCCTTGACAGTAAGCTGACGCATATCCCGAGAGGTGGTCAGCTTTCTAAAATCAGCGTCAAACAGGTGCTTTTCCACAGGTAGGTCCCCGCCTCTGACTGGGAATGTCAGCTCTGATTTAACTACTGATACCTATGAACCCCACTGTGAGCATTTTTACCCCTTATTTTCCCTCTGTTGCAGTGATTTAAACTTTACCTGTTCTTGATAGCATGGAGTGCAGCGGCCTGTTCGGTGACTCTCTGTCTCCAGAGTCCACCGTGACCTCCCTGCTGTCCAAGTCAGGTCACCTGAGGAGCAGCCTGCGACCTCCTCAGCACAGCTCCACCTTCAGATACAAAGACAAGGTGTGCGGGTCATTTGTCTCAGTATGTGGGCACCAGAGCTTCTCACCGGATGCACAGATGTTCTCTTTTTGTTGGATGAACGTTTGAACATATGAAGTTCGGTTTTGTTGTTTGTTTTTTTTAATTGTCCTTTGTATTTTTTACATTAAAGTTATAGTTTTATGAGACAAAGAAGTGGTAAACTTGTCATGAAAAATTATCACAATTTATTAGGGCAGCGGGCAAATTTCCAAGAAAAACTGGCAGAGACAAAAACTGGTAAATTCACCAAAAAATTTGTGTATACACACACACACACACACACATAATGAAAATTACATTAGAAAAACTGCAATTAATGAGTAAAAAATGTCAAATTCATAAAAAAAAGTGGCAAATAGAGATGGAAAAAACTCACAAATTTACTTGAAAAAAATTTTAACGAGTAAACTGCAAATTTCTAAGAAAAACTGTCAAAATTATAAGAATAAAAAACAGGCAAATTAATGAGGAAAAATGGAAAACAGCTATTTAATTTGTATTTTAATGGTTTTTATTTATTTTTAGTGAAGAAAAAATATCACTTCAATTTTCTAGGTTAGGTTTGATCAATAATAAATTTGGAGAGGGGTTGGTGTTGTAATCATAATTTTTGATTAATCCCAGGAATTCAAATATGTGACTTTATTTTCAATTTAACCTCAAAAAAGTATAACCCCCCCTTATTATTCTAAGTTGTTTTTCTTCTTAAATTCTTATTAAGAAACAACTTTAATTGAGAAAATTTGAGTTTCAGCTCCTGAATTTTTAATTATTTTTTTACCCTTCAATGCTCCCAATATGCTGCTGTTCTTTTCTTCTCAAAGACACACGATTAACTCAGCATTTATTTTAGTGTTAGTGCTGCATCTGCAGCCTGTGTGATGAGTATATTAAAACCAGGACATCCACACTGGCTGTCTGACTGCAGGAGTATGACTCAGCGTCGGCGACGCTGGACGCTTACATCGCAGACTTTGAGAGGAGTCGTGAGAGCAGCGAGTCGTCGTTAACGGGGAAGCTGCTTCTGCCGCACTGCCCACCCTCCACGCCGTGCGGACACAGAGTGGACACGCTCAGAAACAAAGACGGTAGGTCGCCACTCAGGTATTAAAATCTCTCCAAACTTTATCAAACAAGGGAATCCATTATTATTATACTGTGGGCATTTTTATGTACTCTGTGGTTTTAGATTGTCTGAGTGATTCATCGGCACTAACTTTTTCTGTTGTTGTTTCAGTTCTCAGGGAGCGTTTGACCGACAGGGAGCTGGACTTCCTGAATCTTCCCGTCAGTGGCCTCCATCACCGCGCTAACCAGGACAGACTCTCCATGACAACAGATGAACTGCTGTGCATCCCTTATGATGGCTCAATGCCCATCACCCACACCACCGCCTTAATCCAAGGTCTTTAAACACATAATACTCGACATTTAAAGCCTTAAACACTCAGTTCCACCGTTTTTTTCTACTCTTGGATCTGTATGATGTCACAAAGAAGGGATATCCCTAATATGGTCTGTAGAGTCCAGGACTAAAAGTGTGGAGCTGGAAATCAGCATAACTGGTCGCCTTTAAAATGCGTGTCTTACCATTTTAGGTCTTTAAATGCAGCAGCCACACATCTGCATCACAGGTTCATTAAACACATCATTTACACCTTTGTCTTTATCCAAGGTCATTACTTGTTTCCTCCAAGGTCATTAAACGCACCACTCATACCAGGAAAAACACACATCTCTGCTTTTACGTGCTGTCTTTAAACGCATCGCCCACATTTCAGCCTTAGCATTAGGTACTCAGACAATCACTGTTGTAGCTCAGCCTCCATAATCAGTGTTAAATCAATAGATGATTCATTAATAACAGAAGTGATGAGTTTGCCTCAGTTCCTCACTCGTCTCGTCTGCTGGTCCAGACTTCCTGTCATGGTCTGCAGCCTCCCAGCCCTGCCCCTCTTCCTCCTCCAGACTCCTCCACCATCACTCTCTTCCACCCAGGACATCCAGGAGTGCCAGGTTTGTGCTACTTCCTGGCTCGTTAGGGATGTTTCCTGGTATATCGGAGTCACAGGTTATTACCTTCTGCTCCTCTCCAGGTGCAGAGACAGACCCAGGGCCACCGCATTTAAACCGGGGCTTCACATTGACAGTTTTAAGGTGACCCTCACTCACGTTTCTAGATTATTCTGAGACCGTGTAGCAGTGTCATAAACTGTTGTTTCTCCTCTTCAGAGATCAGATCAGGCGCCACCGTCCTCGGCGCTCCACCTCCCTCGCTGGTTCACCAGTAATAAGGCTGATATGGACTGTTCAGGAATCACCAGCGTGCCTGATCTGAAGTACCCAGCCTGGCTCCAGAGGTGTGACCTCAGCGAGCCGCCACCTCCACAGTCAGAGCTGTGGGACCACCACGGTAGCTTCCTCTTCCGCATATCTGCACAGAACTTCCCAAGATGCCACAGCATTAATTCCAAAGCTTTATTTAGCAGCTTTTTATTATTAATATTAACAGTAAATCTACTAATACTTTATGCTCTGTTATTGTATATAAAGAAACCCAGCTGACTGAGAGAAGCGACCCGTCAGCCACAATAAGCTGGCTGAATTAATACTGAACACTAAGGGGAAGTGTTTGTAATGAAGTCTTTTTCTCTGGTGGTTCCTGTTTTTATGACCTGCTGAAACAACACAGTAAGAACGCTTTGGGGGGAGATCAGATGTGATCTTTGTCGTCCATCTTCTCGACATTGTAGACAGATTCTCTGAGCGCTGAGCTTCTCCTTCCTAAGACCTTATCCTCCTTCTCTCCTCATCACATTTTCTATAGAGGCTGAGGAAGAGTAGGAGGTAATTATTTGGACTATTTGGCCACAGCCCAAAGACCTTCTTGCTATAAGGTAGCAGTGCTAAGCACTGCACCACCGTGCTGTCTGTGTGCCTGATACGTTTTCAGTCAATCATATCATTTTGAACCTCCGTGAAAATAAAATGTTTTCTTCACAAACTCAGATAGAACATAGCTTATTTGGAAGTAATTGTACCCTTAAGCAGCATTATTTGATGGGGTCATGTTTTTTCTTCCAGATGTTCTTCCACCTGGAGCTCCCAGAACCACAGCTCCATCCTGGGTAGCAGACCTGGAGAAAGACGAAGAGGCTGACCAGACACCTGCACAGGTGAGAGAAGCAGCTGCAGTTTTATGGTCCTGCTGCTCTCATTGATTAATGCAGAGCTGCTTCATTGTGTCCATTAATGAAGGCTTTGAGTCCACCCAGGTGCCCCAAGTAAACCATCTTCTGTCACATGTGTGTCTCAAAGTCAGAAGAAGAGCTTCATTGGTCAGGTTTGGGAGTAAAAGGTGTGTGTGTGTGTGTGTGTGTGCGTGTGTGTGTGTGTGTGTGTGTGTGTGTGTGTGTGTGCAGGTTGGCATCCAGCAGACACTCAGAGACCTGAGGCTTCAGTTTGCTGAACAGATTTCTTTGCTCACTACAGAGAGGAAGAGCTCGGACGTCGTGATGAACATGTACCAAGGTAAAAGCACACGTTTCAGTATACAATGTAAAATATCCAACGTGTGAGCAAACAAGGCCTCTCAGAATCCAAAAACCTTACCTGATTTAAATTTGGTGAAGGCGGCTATTTTTAGATCTCTACCTGGAAGTCGGATCCTGACCTCTTACACTGTTTGGTCTGTGACTTCATCACTGATATCAGACTGGTGCAAAGACCAAAAACGAACCTGAAGTTCATGTGGACAATCTTCACTGGTGACGAGAGGCTGATCTGCAGCTACAGCAGCAGTTTTCAGTCAGTCCACAGTTTCAAAGGCCGGCGGTCAGGTGATATTCATCAGTCGTGCACGGTGAATTCCTTACCTGGGGTGATTGTCAACACAGACTTTCATTGTAATGTTCACATTTTTGGCCACAGGAACGCAAGCTTCAGATCTCTTCCGTGTGACTTTTACCATTTCCAGAAAACATAAATCAAGTTGAAGGATTACTGCTGTGACACACAGGAGGTGATCCAGTGACCATCATAGAGGCAAAACAGGGTTCCTGTGGGTCATTAAAAAGTTTTAAATTATGTAAAATAACAAGTTAAAATACCTGGGCAGCTGGATGGATGGGTGGATTAATAACGGGCCATACTCTGCTCCAAAACCCATGAGAGTCCTAGAGGAAAGAAATAAGTCACATTTTCAATTACAATTACAAATTCTGTGAGGGTCACTTTTAGACCCAGCAGGCTGCTGAGCTCACAGCCTGTCTGACCATCAGATTCAAGTTCAGACTATTGCACTGTTGAATGTTGTTTACCCATAGACTGTATATCAAAGATGGCCATAATCACCCGTTGGTTTTGGATTCTGTATTTTGAAGCCTCAAAGTCTCAAAAGTCCCTGTGAGTCTGTTATTGTTTCAAATGCCACCATGTTGTTTTTTTAGGGCCGGATATCACCGCATTCAGATGAGAGGATGAAGTGCATCACACAGATATCTGCTAATCAGTACTCAGTAACATCCAAATACAATCCTAGAATTTCACTCACCTACACTGGAGTTCTTCTTAGACAATCTGTTAATACAATTAACTGCACTGCAGCCATATTATTTGACAGTTAATTGCATTGAAATGCTACAAAAGGCTCCAACACGGTCCAGTTCAGTTAGCTGAAGTAAAGCCTAGCAGACAGCTAGCAGCTACAGCTGCCTGCATACCATTTGCCAAAGAGGACATGTCCCTAAAAAATCGCCTTAATATCATTTAAACAGGTGACTTATTAAACAGTTGTTGTGAATGAGGAAATTAGCTGTAGGGACCAAAACAGTTTATTTCTGCTGTAAATATTTTACCGAGGGCATCTATGGGAGACTGACTCACCTTTGGAGCCTCAAGTGGACACTAGAGGAACTGCAGTTTTTCTAGTGGGACTAAACAGATCTAAATCTAGCAGCCGTACTGAAAATGGTTGAGAGCTGCAAGACAAGATGATCTTTAACATGAGACTGGCCAAAATGAATTTATTCAGGTTTTTGACACCCCCCACGACCTTTGGATCACACCTCCTATAACAGCATTTCAATCTTTTGAACTTTTTTTTTTTAATGCTAAGCCTGTGCCTGATGTGTGTTCCCTCCTGTCAGACAACAGGATCGAGTCTCTGATCCAGAAAGCCGATCAGGTGTTGAACTCTCTGTCTCAGAGTTCTGGACAAGCAGAGTGTCCTGCAGATCCAGGTAAGACCAGGATTCAGCTGAAGCAGCTGAACGTGAATAACACTTTTACCAAAGCTTCTTTTTTTGGCTTGTTTCTCAGTCAGCAAGGCAGAAACTTTGAGTCAGAAACAAGTTTAAACACTTCTTCTTAAAACACAGCCGTGTCTGGTTGTTGTTGAAGGTGTTAAAGCAGAATTTGACCTGTAGAAAAGCACAGGTGTTACAGATGATACCAACACATTGGAGGTGATCAGTTCTTTGTTTCTGGTGTGGTCAGTGGGTCCTGTGAACACTGAGGAGCTGCTACACCATTCGCCCTCACACTGTCCTCTGTGAGTAACACTCATTTACATTTCTCTGTGATTATTGTAGGGTCTGTACCTTACAGTATAAAGCACCTTGAGGCGACTGCTTTATAAATAAAATTGAATTGCACTGATGGTTTGTTCTTATCTGCCACACACTGAGTCATATATGGTGGTATTTTCATCCTGCAGAGACTCGGCAGCAGGAGGCTTCACAGAGGAGCTGACTAACAAAGGAGCAGAGGTAGGTTTAATGTCATGTCCTCTCATGTTGGCTCGCTGCATAATTTTTAATTTACTCTCATTTCCTGAGTGGTACCCAAATGTTAAACATGTGAAACTTTCAGGTCAGTGGAAAAGCCCTCTATATCATCACCTCTGTGAGAGAAGGTGACTGCTTAAAAAAAATTAAAATGTCAAAGCGAGGATGGCAAACATACACCATGAAAGGCAAAACCAGCCCATCAGAGTCCTGTCTCACTGCATGGCATTGCAGAATGCAGAGTATTTTGTCCTAAAAAGTGGATGACCTCTCAGAAGCTGTTAGTTTAATCTGAGCCAGAAGTCTAAACTGTTGTCAGATTTACAGCATTTCATTTAATCCTGTCACTCAAAATAAAACGGGAGGATATTGTCATTACATGTGATCATATCCTGCTGTGTGACTGGCTATACCTACTTGCCCATTATTGACTGAAAGTGTTGATTCCCCATACATGACAGCTGACCTCAGTCACTGAATCCCAGATTTCCAGGTAAAGGGCCAGTGTGTTTATAGGAACATCAGTTCTAGGCTGCAGCTTGATTGATTGGCCTGTGATGCCAACTTCTGATTGGCTGATCATTGTCTAAAATGTTGGTCAGGAATGACTCATGGCCATAAATAGTACAGACTGTGACTCATCATCTTAGAGCCACACCTACTGCTCAGCAATATTACTTAAATGTAAACAGCATGGTTGCCTTTTGATTAATGATTTTATACAAAATACATTGATATCAGCAGATTATGTAGGATGGGTGCATTATGTGGTAATATTCTTGTAAACACGAGTATAATATGAGTTACATACCTTGTAAGTATGCATTATATCTGGCTTATTCCTAAAGGTTATGTACATAGAAATATATTATTCAGTATACACCTTTATACCAGAGTATTGTGTGTACTTTCTCTAATTTGTTTTCCATGGAAATTTTTTGTCTGTTCTAGGATGTGGTTACCAAAAAGTATTGTAGAAGTGTTACAGATGATCACAGAATATCAGCCTCTTACAGCACTCTCCCCCTGGATTTTATTGTAATAACTTGAATTGGTGTAATTTTGCAATAAACAGTATCACATCATCTGCGTACAGTATTAGCGTGTGCACAGTCTGTCCAGCTGTTATTCCACAGATTTGTTGGTGTGATCATACAGGTATTACAGAAGGTTGAACCAGATGAACCCACTTCGTGAAAGTTTTTCCAACACATTGAACAAATAAGAGCTATTCAACCCAATCCAAGGACTAGGACTTTAATCCAGTTATATGCACGGCAGTTTTGTTTCTAGTGAAACCTCAGTTGCGTGACTGAAGTCTAAATGATTCTCTGTTAGGTCCAGGATTACAGCATCCCCACTTCCTGTTTGCTCTCTCTCTCAGGGTTGGAGTCATGAAAACAGCATCTGGAAGCAGCCTGGTCCGGTGGAGGCTCTGAAGCAGATGCTGTTCAGACTGCAGGCTGTGGAGGCGGAGCTTCAGCGACAGCAACAGGACGCTCCAGCAGCTTTCGTCCTCTCTGAGCAGCAGCAGACGCCAGCAAAACAGGTACAAAGAGCCGAGCAGGCTGGACACAGATGTTTAGACAATGTGGATAATAAAATGCAAATCTGTGTGTTTTGAGTTTAACTTTAAAGAGAAAAAGCCTTAGATTGACAAGAATTTGTGTTGCAGTGGCATGGTGATGACGCAGAGCTGCAGGAGCTTCAGAGCTTTCCTGGTAGACCATCACTGGAGAGGTAACTGACTCTGAACTGATCTCTCACATCAGAAAGACCGTGGAGACCGAACTGATAATCTGTGCTTACAGTACAAACTGCATCAAAGACACCGCTGCATCTCCAGGCAAAAAAAAAAAATCAAACCCATTATGAGAAATCATGTAGAATCAAATGGTTCCTTTTCTAGTTGTAATAGTCTGTACGTTTAGATTTTTGGGACATTCAAGGACCCATCTATGATGGTAAAGGGGCATCCACACAGGAAGCATAGCAGTGGTGTGGTCAATGACATTCATTGGCAGATAGTGTTGACCGCTGAAATACTGCTGGTGATGCAAAGTGGGCGGGTCCTGAGTTAAACTTTTCTCAGTTTCAAGGCAACTGATTGAAGGATCCAGATGACAGGATGATAAATATATTAAAGGGTTACCAACACAGCAGGAAGGTCTCCTCTGTGGCCAGAGGATCGAGGCTCTGCTGTTTGGTGGGTTTTACTTATTTAAAAAAAAAAAAAAAAGACATACTCACTAATTTTTTTCTGTTTTTTTTTTTTTAAATTTCAAATACATTTTGAAAGCTTCTCCAAAATAAAATCTGCTGTTCTATGTTTAGACTTCACATAAAAGACAGACTCAGCCTGTGCATGTGAGGCATGCTTTCTTTCTAATGGCCAAAAGGGGGCGACTCCTCTGGCTGCTGAAACGAGCCTGACTGCAGAAGTCTACGAGAAAATGACTTCTTACTTGATCTGTGACCTCAGTGGACCCTTTCCTGATGGGTTTATGGGCTTACTGAGTGAAACGTGATGCTCATTTACTAAATTATGGTCCCATTAATTAGTGATGTAGTGACTGACAGCTCGTCATGTCAGGATTCAGAAAGCTGAGGCGGCGATGTAAACACTCTTAGCCCGATAGCTCAAAACCAAGATTTCAAAGACTGTTGTGTGATATGAACATATCCACGTCTGTTGTCACGGTATCTACATCACCAGTTTAGGGTGAGTGAAGCAGACGTGATGATGAATGTTTGTCCTCCTCAGAGCTCTGCATCACCTGAACCGCCTGAAGATGCTGGTGGAAGAACCCAGAGAGAAAAGCAGAGAGGAAGAGAAGGACGACGACGAGGGGCGCTACTCCTCCTCATCTGCCGACAGACTCGTCTGCTCTCAGCGGGAACCCTCCGGAAACTGAGAGGCACCTATAGCATCTGCTCTGTATTTATATGAGAGAGTGCAGTTATTCTGAACACTAATACAGCCCTGATATTAAAGCAGACTCTGGATTTACAGTCAGAGCACAGTGTTGATTTAAAGAGAAGAAGAATGAAATTGTGAGGGACAATCTCAGAAAACATGTCACCTCTTTTATTCTGAAAGATGCGCTCGGTGCTTGCTGCTGCACAGAAAGTGATGAGTTTGATTCTGTTTGCAGACAGACTGGGTGCCATAACGTTAGCTTTTACAGTCATTCCTGTTGACAGCCTCGTGGAGAGGGCGGGGCCACCAAGCAGTGTTCAGCCCAGCAGTGCTGTTGCTCAGCCAACTTTCAGCTGCAGGTTTTTCAGTTGCTTGCTGGTAAAACTGCATTAAATTGTCTTTACTGTAGAAAAAATTGCATGTTCACAAAACGCAGCAGCTACCATCACACTCCAGTCCCCTTCGCGAAGACTCGGGCTGAGGGTTAGCTTTTTGAAACAGGAAGTACTGAGCGAGGGATGGATCTAGGATGCACAGATGTCCCTCTTCATGTGGGACTGCACAGCATTTTTATACCTTATCCCACATCTGGAGACAGTGTCTCACAGGAAATGCACATCTCTAATGTCTGAAGGCAAGATTTTTATTATAGTTCAAAGATGATTACTCATCAGGGAAAGTTAAGCCACCAAAAAGTCACAAACTTTGCAGACGTTGTTAAATATGATAGAAACCACAAAGAAAGTGAAGCAGCAGCATATTCAGATTAGTATTTATTTTATTCTTGCAAAGGGGGGAAATACGGTGTACAGTGACACAGTATGTGTGTTATAACTGGATAATAACAAAAACTTGTCAGATATGGCTCCTGTGGATAGGTTCAAACAGAAACCCCAAACCCCGCCACCAGAACAGAACAGTGACATGAAACCATATATAAAGGTTATTGCATGTTTCCCTTTCATGTTGTAAGTATATTTTGTGAGTCCTTTGTGATGATAACATGCTCAGTCGTTTTTCTCAGTCAGATATGAACGTTTCAGAATACCTCTCAGCAGTGTTGAGGTGCCTCACTGTGGCCCACAGTTAGTTAGCTGGGATCTGGTCACTGTGGGTGGAGCTGACTGGAAAATCAGGGGGTGATCATTTAGAGAATGATCATGTAAAAACATACAAATTAAAACTGATGGATGACACTATGAAACCATCTGGAAAATCTTCACAGAGGTCATAGGTCAAAGCAGGGTCATTTACACACAGACTTAATTTACAGTCGGAAGAGTCGCCCCCTGCTGGCCATCAGAAAGTTCAGGACTGGCAGAGCTGGTAGTTGAGTTTCTTCGTGAACTTAAACACTCAGATTTGGGACAGGAAGTATTTTTATTCACCTTCAGGTGATGAAGACACCTGATAAGTGTCTCCAGCTGCTCGGCTGGTCTTTGCACAGCTCACATTAAAGTATTTTGGTTTACTGCCTCCGTGGTGTCAGTTCTTTTTCTTGGTTTAACGTGAAATTTTAGTTTTATTCTCTGATATCGATCACTACTCGAGCAGAAATCTGCGGTCAGACGTTAGGACCAGATGTTAACCATCCCGTCGCACCCTGCTGAGATCACAGTCTCCCCCTTGTGGTCAAAGGTCGCGCTCTCCACGCTGTCGCCGTGTCCCTCCAAGCTGCTCACGGTCCCAGAGTCCACCTCCACCAGTCTGACCAAACCGTCGCTGCTGGCGACCACCAGCATCTTCCCCGATTGGCTGAAAGCCACCTGGTTGGCGGCGCGGGGCCCGGTGTCCACAGCAGCCATCGGCGTCGTGGGTTTTCGGATGTCCCACAGGTTAATGACGCCGCGAGAGTCACAGGAGGCCACGGCGCTGGTCGCTGAGGTGAAGGCGGCGTGGTTGCAGGGGTGACCGTGTCCAAGAAAGGTGGCGGTGCAGATGCCCAGCCTGGCGTCCCATAGAGCCAGGGTTTTGTCAGCGGAGCAGGTGAGGAGGAGGTTGGAGCGGGGCAGGAAGCAGACGCTGTTGACGGAGGCGGTGTGGCGGCGCAGCGTGAGGCGACAGCGCTGGCTGTTCAGATCCCACAGCTTGGCGGTTCTGTCGGCGGAGCAGGAGGCCAAGAAGTGACCACACGAGTGAAAGGAGCACGCCCAGGTGGGCTGGGTGTAACCAGACAGCGTCAGCACGCAGCAGCCACGAGAGAAATCCCAGAGCCGCACCTGCAGGAATAAGGACGTTCACGTGTCTGAAATAAACACCTGTGACCACTGAGCGGGACGAACTCGCCGTCGCGTCTCCGCTGGTTGTCGCCAGTTTGGATCCGTCGGGGTGAAAGCTGCAGCCTGACAGCCAATCGGAGTGACCCTCACCTGTCAGGAGCATCTCACCCACCTGGAAACACACGTTTAGTGACGTCACATGTCAGTGCATCAGCCAATCAGAATGACCCTCACCTGCCACCCAAATAATAAATTGAAATAACTCCAGAGCTCCACACACCCTCCTCTCACCTGCTCTCCTTCAGCTGGCAAAACCCACAGCCTCCAGGTGCGATCGTCGCTGGCAGAGGCGAGGATCGGTTTACTTGGATGGAGCTCGATGCAGCTGATTGGCTTCTGGTGCACTCTTATGGAGCAGGTGAGGCTAAAAGAACCGGGACTTTTCTCTGTGTGAGCATTCACCTGCGCCAGGTGAGTCCTGGGCAGCCCGCTGCAGGAGGGAAACTCTGAGTCCTTTGGGTGTCCGGTGGTCTGTTCTAGTGGTTTTTCAGCACTAGTGCTCCTCCTCTCCGTGCTCACCTGCGCTGGTTTAGGGTCTGTGCTGCTTTGCAGTCTCTCTCTGTGGAGGCTGAGGAGCGTCTTCCTCCTCACAGCTGTTTGGTATTTGTCCTCCAGCTGCCTCAGCGCCGGGCTCGGTAGGACTCCAGATGTTTCTGCAGGTGTTTGAAGTCTTCTATGAGCTTGTTTTTGTCCTCGGAGACTCGCTGGAACTGCAGCCGGTGGAAGTCCCTCTCCCTCTGCATCCTCACCAGGCTCGCTCCTGCAGCCAGCACCTCCTCCCTGAGCAGCTCCGTCTCTGCGCGAACCCGGGCCAGCTCGTTCTGGAGGAGGTGTCGGTGTGTCAGAGCATCGGGGATGAAGGAGACCGCCCGGGAGGCAGCAGCTGCAATGTTCAGGGTCTCTGTGAGGCGTTTCAGAGCGGAGCCGTACCACTCCACCTCAAAGCGGCTCACGGTCCGGACCAGCCCGGCTCTGCGCAGGAAGTTCCTCAGGAAGTCGTCCACGGCCTCGGGGATGCCGGTGAGAGTTTTCGCTTCTGGTGGTTCAGAATTTCTCCTGGACGCAGCTGAGGAGGAGGAGGCCTCCTCCTCCTTAGCTGCGTTCCCCTCCTCCTTCTCCTCCGGTCCTTCTCTTCCTCTGGCTGACATTCTCCCTCCTCTACCTCTGAGCTTGTTTGCGCGTTGCTATGGTAAGAGCTCTGCGTTGTTATCATGTTACCACGGTAACCACGTGACGTCTCTGCGCAGTTCTTCATGTTCATCTTTTGTAGACGTAAAAGCACATTGATAAATTTGCATTTTAAATATTTCTAAATATTTTTTTCATGTTCCCATTTTCTGTTTTTCTTTTTCAAGTTTTTAAATTGCTTTATTAAATGTGTTTTTAGGATGGGTTATTGAGGTCATCTTAGAGTAAAGAAATAAAAAGGAATGTTATTTAAATATTTATTAATTAATCTTTGATAATAAAGTTTTACATTTACGAGAAAAAAATAAACTCACAGAGGTTATAAAGCAAACTAATTCTGATATTTCTCTGTGATTAAAAACAAATACATTTTAGATTAGAAACACAAATTTACAGGAAAATGTGTTTTTGGTTCATCAGATGCTGCAATGAGGAAATAATTGGGATTTTATTTTTCTTTATTAAGTTTTATTGAACTCTACTCTAAAACACCTTTAACGGTTATGTTTTTACTGCAGGATTTAACCCAGAAACGTGTTTTAAACGCATTAAAACGTTGAAGTCTGCAGTGAGCGTGAGAGCCGGGCAGGCGCTTCATCCTGTGTCCCGGCACAGGTGTACTGTGACGTGCTCACCCACAGGGGGCGCTCAGGTGTCACGTTAGCGCGTCACATGACTGTCAGGAGGAAAAGCGAAGCAGGAAGAGAGTTTGATTTCTCTTTGTTGTTGTAAATATTTCATTTTCATTAAAATACGGAGGAGCAGCTCTGCGCTCCGGACACACATGGATCTAAGTCACCTTAATCCTGATTCTGCGTGTTGACGGTTTACTTTCATGGTGCGGAAACCAAAGAAGAAGAAGACTAAAACGACCCTCGCTTAAAATTTGCTGCACTTGACTTGAGATAATCTGGGTTATCCTCCGAGGTACGTAAATATTAAGACCTGATTTGATTATCTATTTTATAATAACGTAATGAATGCTAATTCGGCCTGCATATAGCCCGTCCAATATGATAGACTTCGTGAAATGATGAAGACGTGTCCGAATCGTTTGTTTGGGGGGCACACTTGATGCTAAGATGGAGCTAACTGCAGCTACTGTGTCACTTCAGAGTTAAAGTAACTCATTTTTATGGCATTATGAATGTTAGCAGCGTTTGATGTTTGCTGGGTGGACCGTGAGTGTGAGTTTAGCCTTACTTTTGCCGTGATTACAGATTGATGAGTTTTTAAAATCGAGTCTGGCTGAATTGTTTTTAGCAGCAAAAAGCGGCGGAATTCAAAAACAGCACTTTGTGTTCCGCTGCAGACTTTCAGGGGCGGATTCATCCTTTTCATAACGTTGACCTGATGTCGCTCCGTTTTTAGGGGAATTGCTGTTTATGGAGTGAACATCACCAAGCGTCACCAAGACCTTGAGCAGTATTGAGAAATGATGCCAATTAACATGGTAACTCTAAACGAGATTAAGTGGGCTGGATTGCCATGTTAACATTGTGACATTATAGTTTTTAATGTGGTTTTTCCACTAGAGTCGCCCCAGTAAGTCATCACATATGTAAACTTAGTGAATGCATTCACTCAAGTAGGTTTGCATGATTCACAGCTCAGAATAATCCTCTTTTCCCTTATATTACTATACTAGTGTTACAGTCACTGTCTCAAACGAGCAGCTTTAGCTGCTGATACTTTAAGGCACCTTTCTTCTGATTGGCTGTCCTTTGTAAACAGAAGTTCTGTGCCTGAGATGACCAAAAGTAGGGAAAAAAGGAAAAGCAGTCTGTACTGAACAGACACGCATGACAAAGGCAACTTTATCTGCTTAAAATAACAGGTGGAAGTCTCAGAGTGGCCTGAATCCTTTATGTCATCTCCTGTCATTCGAAACATTTCCATGCAGTGAAGTTCATACAGATAAATTCTGAAGGAGATGTATGCACGTATTAGCAGAATCTGTGGACCGAGGTATCAGGAGAAAAAATGTAAAGGTGTCCTTGAAACGACCAAATTAAATTATTTTATCCCCACGGAGCACGACGTGAGGAGGAGGTTCAGGTGTGTAAACCCCAGGTAAGCAGTGGGATCAGACAGGTCCTGAAAACCTGCGCTGACCAACTAGCCCTTGTGTTGATGGTCATTTTTAACATCTCCCTCCCTGAGTGCATTATCTCCACATGCTTCCCTGTTCCCAAGAAACCCCAGCCCAGGTGAGTAACAGCACTTAAATGACTGTTTTTAGAGACTGATCAAAACTTTCATCCCCGCCTGCCACCCTGGACACCATAGACAACATACTCCACCCCACGCTTGCCCACTTGGACACTGCCCACTAAACTGAGTGACTCTGGCCTGCACCCCTTGCTCTCGGTTTCAGACTGCAGGTGGTTCATGTGAGCCACCACGCATCATCTCCTCTCACCCTCAACACCGGGGCTCCGCAGGGTTCTGTGCTGAGCCCTCTGCTGCCCTCCCTCTACACCTGTAACTGTGTGGCTGCCTCATACCCCAACATCATAGTCAAGTATGCTGATGACACTGCGCTGCTCTCTAGTTCTCAAACAATGATGAGCCGCCTGCCGGTATGAGATGACTGGTTAATTATGTTGGTTATTATTCAAAAGATGTTGATTGGAATTTGTCTCTGTTTATGTCTTCTTTGTTTGTGTACATCAGCATTAATGTGTGTGTGATAAGTGAACTTAAATGTCTCTGTTACAGTAAACACTAACATGAAATCTAAGCCAGGTAATCGTAATAAACGTCGACTTGTACCCTGTAGGGTCAGAGGTCGCCATGGGCTCTGCGGTGGAGAGGACGGACGAACACGTGAGGGAGTATCTGATCTATCGTGGCTTCACCAGCACTCTGAAACATCTGGACAACGACATCAAAGCCGACAAGGAGAAGGGCTTCAGGGTAAAGCTGATAGAAACGCTGCATTTCTGTTTCCACGCAGTCTCACCGAAACAGTCACAAGAGTTCATCTAAATCTCTGTGTTTCTGGACACTAATTTTACTTCTGTTAAAGAGCTCACATTTGGAGGTTGGAGGAAGGAGCTGGCAGTGGTGGGAAAGGGTTCAGGAATAAAACTACTCTGTCAGCTCCTGGGACACAGACAAAGACGTTTCTTCTTCCACTAGAAGAAGGATGTTAAATAACGTCATCATGTTTGTGCTGTGCAGGTGGATAAAATCATCGACCAGCTGCAGCAGTTTGTCCAGAGCTTCGACCTCTCCGGTCTGAAGGAGTACTGGCTCTACCTGGACAGACGTCTGTTCAGCAGACTGGAGGACGTCTACAGATCCACCGTCAACAAGCTGAGGATCAGCCTGTACAGATACTACGTCATCAACACCGTGCAGGTATCGCCCCGTGGCGAAGTCAGACACCCCGCTGTGTGTCTCTGAGACTAAGATTTCAAATATGTCTCGTGCTTCCAGAGAGGAAACCTGGAGAAGACTCAGGAGTTTTTCCAGAAGCAGGCGTCAGAGCTGCAGGGTCAGGCTGAGTGGCGTGATTGGTTCATCCTGCCATTTATCCCCTCCCCTGAGCAGAACGCCGCCTTCTCTCAGTACTTCTCCCGCCAGTGGGCCGACACCTTCTTGGTTTCACTGCATAACTTCCTGTCGGTCCTCTTCCAGTGTATGCATATCCTTCAGCTGAGCACAGCCTGGAGGCTGATCAGATTTAAAGTGAAAGATGCTGCCATGCACTGATCCACTGAAATTCAGTTTTCACTCCTTAACTTGTTTCTCACCTCAGCCTGTCCTGCTGAGCTTCGATGCTGAGGTCCAGAAGATGACCAGCCTGAGCGAGGAGAACGAACAGCTCCGTCAGCTGGTGAGAAAGAGCCCTTCGTCTTTAATGAAAGCATCCTAGTGTGAGTAGGAGTATAGAGTATAAATATCAAAGATTCATGGCACTAAAATATTCTTAGAGTTTAGTTGGAATTTCCCCAAAACGTTCCAGACTGGATGAGATTCGTTGCCTCATTTGGTTCAAAGTTTTATGACGATCCGTCTTTATTTTAAATAAATACATAAAAGTTTAAACCAAGTCTCATAATTTAGCTGAAAAAGGTCCTGATTTGCTTAAAGTGAAATCCTGTGAAAGTTTATAAAGTCCCATGTTTTGGTCACTTTATTAGGTACACCTTGTCAGTGCTCGTTCTGCTTCAGAGCGGCTTTAAGTCTTCACGGCACAGATCCAACAAGCTGCTGGAAACCTTCCTCACAGATTTTGTCCATGTTGATATCAAAGCATCACACAGTTGCTGCAGCTGCATGATGGGAATCTTCTCCCCACCACATCCCAAAGGTGCTCTACAGGACTGAGATCTGCTGACTGTGGAGATCCTTTGAGTACAGTGAGCTCACTGTCATGTTCAACAAACCAGTTTGGGACGGTTGCTGGGCAGATCGGCAGTGTCTGAAATACTCTGACACCAAGAACCACGCAACATTCAAAGTCACTCAAACCACCTTTCTTCCTCATTCTGATGCTCAGTTTGAACTTCAGCAGCTCGTCTTGACCATGTCTACCTGTCTGAGTGCATCAAGTTGCTGCAACATGATTGGCTGATTAGATGTTTGCATTAATGAGCAGTTGAGCAGGTGTACCTATTAAAGCAGACAGAGGTCTAAAGTGTGATGTGCTCAGTCATCACAATCCCACGCTGAGCTGCTGTTTCGGGTACGCGATTGTTCGGCGTCACGTCTGACCTCCTTTCGTATCTTCTCCAGCTGTTCGCCCTGCAGACGGAGAACCGGGACCACCGGGACGGGGACGAGATGGTCCACCACAAGCTGCCGACGTACGTCCAGAACATGGACCGACTGGGAGACACTGAGCTGTGAGAGACTAACATCACTGTCTTTACTGATGACTAACCACGGCAAAGATGGCTGCCATTCTGTCTGTTTTTAATGTTTGTTGTGTTGATTTAAAAAAGCAAAACTGCCAAAATCAGGCACGTGTTGAATTCTCGACAGTCGGAACTTTTCTGAAGTGACTGCCATGCTTTAAAAAAGGATCCTTGTGTTGGTCTCTCACTCTGACACTCTGTGCGTTGTGTGCTGTGAGTTGCAGATGGCAGCCATCTTAAATCCTAAAATATTAATCGAAGCAGGATTTTAAAACGTTGCAGCTTTGTTTTTGGTTTTTTTTTTTTTGTTACATTTTTCCACGAAGCACAAACATTTGAACCGATGTTAGCATGCTCGCTTCTTGTTTGACCTAACCTCAGGCTCAAACGAGAGCTGAGGTTTTTGTACTTTCTGTGACGCTATTTGTTGGATAAATGACGTAACCTCATATCTGCAGCTTCATTTTCAGGCACTTTAAATCAAACAAAACTGAGTTATTTTGTATTTATTCATATATTAAAAAAAACCAATTTAAAAACATATTTTAACTAACTTATTGTTAATGCCAAAATATTTATGCTGTTGCAGTATTTAAACTGTGTGCTGTAATGCGGTTGATGTTTCGAAATAAACAATTCACCTGATGAATTGTTCCTTTTTTTTTTTAAACTTCCACTTTACATTTTTACAGAAGGCATAAGAAACTTTAATATACTTAAAAATCATAAAAACATGGAGAACGTTAGACTGATAGAAATATGTTTTTAGAGGTGAGTCAAGGAGGAATTTAGGAGTGGTGGTTTAAAAATCTGCAAACCCAACATACTTACATTTTCAAAAAAAAAGCGATGATGGAGCTAAGGCGACCTGACTTTTACAGTCTGTGTTTTTAGAGTTATCAACTACACCTGCACCATTTTTCCATGCTTTATCTCCCACTTGTCACAGATCTCTTACAGGACCAAGCACCACATCTTTACCTGAAGATCTCAGGCTGCATATATGTTTTTGGGCTTGAGAACCTCCAAAAAACAAACTAACAAATGAAAAAACTACTTTCGGCTGCTCTCTTGTCACAGGGTGTTGCCACAGCTCTGCATGTTTGATTTAGCAGTTTTCCACCAGATGCCCTTAATGATGCAAGCCCAAAGGCAATTTGTGCCTCGACACAGTAAAATCTGGAGCATGGTTAAGAGTGTTAGAAGTTACCTTAAAATCTCAATTGGAAAACAAACTGCTAAACAGGCTAAAAATAACCTTAAATCTTTCTGGATTTTTAAAAGACCACCGTGACTAGTCCTTAGTCTAGTCTTATATAATGTCAACCATTTTTAAAACCAATCGCTCCACTTGTGGAGGACTCTGTTAGACAGTGATAGCAGCACTGGACAGAAACGGGCTATCACACCTTGGGTTTGACATTGTGCAAGCAATAGTATAACAGTGTTTCTCAAACTGTGGGGTGCACCCTACTGGTGGGGCACGAACACGGGATAAAAGTCATGCGGAAAAAATGTTGACCATCGGGTTAATCCTCGCGGTGGAACAAGGAAGCATCGGCAGGTATGTTAGCACAGCGACTAGCGAAACTCTCCACCATCGCTGTCTGCTGTATACATAGAGCCATCATGCTGCCGCTTTGGCGAAGTGGGCGATGACGGAAAAAGTTTGAGAACCACTGGTTTATAAAGAGAACTGTTCTGTGAGTCCAAGGAAGAGCAAATGTTGAACCAGAAACACGGTCATTGAACCCCCAAGGACTACTGATGCTCATGGGTCAAAAAGCTTGCTGGCAAACAGCTACTGTAGTACAAATCGTTGAAGACCTTGATGCTGTCTTTTTAGAAAAGCATCAGAACACACACAGGACTTCTTCTCTTGTTGCATACAGAGATGGGTAGGTGCAGACCAGTCACTTTACTCATGCTGACACCTGTTCACCCAACTGGACCATGAAGCAGTGGAAAAAGTGTAATGTCAGATGTATGCCCATCATGTACCTCAGGAAGAGAGAGAAATGTGTGGCAAAGACAAGTCTCGGTGGAGGCAGTATGCTATCTTGGGTCCTGGCATTTATGTGGATGTTACTTAAACCAACTAACAAAAAACTGTTGCAGAACTCGTACACCTTCATGGCAGTGGTTTTCCTTGGTGGCTGTGGTCTCTTTCCTTGGATTCAGTGTGTACAAATTCAGTGTGTTGTTGTTAAGCTTTCTCGCTTTTTGCTTTCTTGCTCTCTTTGTAGGGACTTGGTGACGAGCCAGCGAGCTGTGAGCAGTGCCACCACTTCTACCAGGAACTTTTTCTCTACATTCCTACCACAAGGCAGACGCACCCCAGGGAAACCGCTGCAAGCCACCTCGGGGTCCTCACCAAGCCAGGCAGCCATGGGCAGGAGGGACCCATCGAGTAATCAGGTAAAAGCAGGGAAGTGCCAAATTCCCAGATTTATAAGACTGACAACAATTGGCTGGTTGGTTGTTTGAAAAAGTTATTTTCAGGTTTTGGGACTAGTGATACAGAGACGTCTTCTGATGACCACTAGTTCGTGATTGTATATGGAAACTGAGCCGGGGATGCCTCCTGGGCACCTCATGTGTATGGTGTTTCATGCATGTCCAACCAGAAGAAGACCCCACGGCAGATCCAGGACACACTGGAGAGAGCAAGTCTCTTAGCTAGCTTGGGAACACCTCAGTGTCCCCACAGAAGAGCTGGAGCTGGTGTCGGGGGTGAGGAAGGTCATAGAATCTCTGCTTATACTACCACCGTGATCTGGATCCAGATTAGTGGTAGAAAATGGATAGGAAATAGCAAAGATCATGATGTGCAATGGGTGGTGACCTCACTGTCCAATAAGAGATGGCAATTAAGGTTTCCAGTAGCAGACTAAACTTCACACTGATCCAGGATCAAGGCTTGATGATGGATTCATGGGTGCGTGTGTTTGCGTAATTTATCCTATTACAATTATTTACTGCCACAAAGTTTTAAAACATTTCCTCAGGAAGTTGTAGCAAGCTACACGTGTGTTTCAGTTTTCTGCTTTTATGGCTGTAATCTTTTGTCTTTTTTAGCATGTGAAAGCTAAAGAAGCAGGCCAAGCTAAGGAGGTGAAGCCAGCTTCCACCCAGTCATCAACCAGTGAACCTGCGGGCTCCCAGTCCCAGCTGTCTACGAACCAGTCAGCAAACCAGAATTCGAGACACAAAAGAATCCAGGATCATGAGAAGGAGAGGAAGGAGCTTTTCTCCAAACCACCACCACAGGTACGACAGGGATGGTTACATTCTTAGGATACACAACAAATCTGATGCCCTCACTCTTTACCTTACCCGTAGAGGTCAGGATTTGCCCTTTGCATTAGTCGCTCCCACATCACCAGCCTGATCTGTTTCATGTTGGGTTTAATCTGAGAGTCATTTCATGTGTTGTCTTCAGACACCAGAGAAGAAAGGAGAGCCGTGGGAGGTAGAGCCTCCTACTGAGTCCTCCAGCGAACCTCATGATTCCTCAAACAGCAGAAGCTGGGGAGCAGGAGCAGAGGAACAGCCTTTCATCAAACTCAGCCAGGAGGAGTACGGAGAACACCACTCGTCCATCATGCACTGCAGGTCTTCCTCTAACGCTGTCACTTTGCACCGACCTTCAGAGTAAAATCAAATTCTAAAGTCCAATCAGACTTTCTTCTTTCTGTCCTCCTCCGTTTGTTTTTCAGGGTTGACTGTTCTGGTCGCCGCGTCGCTAGTTTGGATGTCGACGGAGTCGTCAAGGTAACCTGTATTGCACAGTCTTCAAGCTGAATTATTCTAATTGCTTATACTGAGATGAAAACTCTATAAAGCCCTCTCTGCCCATCCTACTCCATCAGGTGTGGTCATTCAACCCCATCATGCAGACCAAAGCCACCATCATGTCCAAATCTCCTCTGCTGTCTCTGGAGTGGGCCACCAAACCAGACCGACTGGTAACAATGTTTACTTTCAGATACACTGATTTTTATCAGTACTGCTTATTAACCTCCTACCGTCCACCAGGTCACCAGTGAATCCATCGAGGGCTCGGGTTAGGATTTAGTGAACTTCCACTTGTTTTCAGAGAATTATGACCTAATGCTCCACCCACATGGAAAAGCTTTAAACAAAATGTGAAAATTAATTTATTAGACTTAATTGAAAGGTAAAATCTCCAAGTTCCTGAATATTTGCCCTTTTAGCATGCGGCTAAAACAAAACCCGACCCTAAGTCTAAACCCAGAGGAGGTTGCTGGTGACCTAGCGGATGAATTGAAGACATCCGTCCAACAATAAAATGTGTGTGTGGTCAGTTGTTATTAGGCAGCGGCGTTGGCACAGTGCGGCTCTACGATACGGACGCCAAGAAGAATCTCTACGAGATGAACATCGACGAGGCTCATCCACGGTAAACCTGCAATGCTGGAGCTCCTCAGTCACATAATCAGAACAGCTCTTCACTGGTTTTATATCGATGATGCTGGGAAAAGAAAAAGAAAAATGCCTAAAAGCTGCAGCTAAGGAACTCAGAAGTTTTTATAGGGTGTTAAACTGAAAAACTTTATTTATTTATACATTTATTTTGTCTGAAACGGTCGACGTCACCTTCATATAGGAACGTGCTTTTCTGCCTTCCAGTATCTTGTCTTTAGCCTGCAGCCCCAGCGGTTCCTCATTCGTCTGTTCAGCTGCAGCTCCCGGTCGATCCGGAAGCGCCGAGTCTGCTCCTCGACTTCCCATACCCGTGTCTGGTCAACTGCTGCTATGGGACACCAAGACTGTCAAACAACAGGTGGTTAACTACTCGTCTGCTCACCACTCAAAGGCCATGAAGAAACCCTCTGCTTTGTGGAATCTGCATTTGAAGCCCTGGTTTTAGCAATTTGGCTACCAGCATATTGTTTTTTTGGTGCTTGGAGGGACCTTATTGGTATGAGAGGGTGGAGTGTGGGTGCTGCACACAGGCACAGATAGCTGTAATAGGATCCTAGAATTTTACTCAACAAAAGTGGAGCACTAAAGAGCTCCAGCAGCGCAGACTCAGTCCAGGGCTCCAGTTTAGGTAGCTGAGGTGAAGCTAGCATGCAGCTAGCAGCCTAGAAGGTACCAATGTATCAGTCAAAGCGACCACGCTCCGAACTTTAAGCCTTAATCCAGCCAACATGTCCAGGGTACAAACAGATTGCCTCCTGTACAGTTGTTATGAAGTGCTGTTAAGTTGGTCATTTTAACATGGGAGCCTATGGGGACTGCCTCGCTGTTGGAGTCAGCCTCAAGTGGCCATCAGAGGAACTGCAGTTTGTCACCCTTGAGCCCCAGAGGTGCTGCTTTAACTGTTTGCACCTGTTACAGAGATTATGTGTCTGGCTGTGTGCTTCATCTCAGCTTCAGTTAAACTAATTTAGACTCTTCATATTTCCTGCCTGTAGTGTGATCAGTGTTCTGACTTTCTGTCTCTTAGCTCCAGTTCTCTTTGGAACCAGAACCAGTGGCCATAAACTGCACGGCCTTCAATCACAACGGAAACCTGCTGGTGACCGGAGCTGCCGACGGAGTCATCCGCCTGTTTGGTCTGTGTTTGTACTCAATTCACCCAAAGACTGTTAAAGAGGATTAATCTGTTGCCTCTTTGCTGTCACTCACCATATCCCAAGTAAATCCAAGAAGTATCTTAAATATTGCATTCATATTTATTCACATGATGACGTTAAAGCCCTCCGAATTGTCCGCCTGTCTTCTGTAGATATGCAGCGGTATGAGAGCGCGATGAGCTGGAGAGCTCACGACGGGGAGGTTTACAGCGTGGAGTTCAGCTACGATGAAAATACCGTCTTCAGCATCGGTGAAGATGGCAAGGTGTGTGAAAGCCAGGACTAGCAGAACTCAGTTTGGACTCCTAATTTTATGTTAAGAAAGTGTGTGTGTCTGTGTGTGTGTAGTTTATCCAGTGGAACATCCATCGCTGTGGGGTTAAGCAGTCGGAGCAGATTTTACCTCAGGACGCCACCGGCCCCTTCATCCTGTCGGGGTACAGCGGCTACAGACAGGTAAGCAGTCACACTGATGTTTATGGAAGCTGGAAAAAATGTCATCCATATCTAGAAATTTCGAGTTAGCTCTGCCAATCAGGAAGAGCCTCCTCTTCCTCCTCCTTGGAAGGCATCAGCAGTTCGACATGAACACATTGATTCCATAAATATTTATATTTATGCAGTCATTATTCGCTAGAAGGCGCTCAAAGATGAAGAACCTGTCACCAATTTGTTCACGTTTGCTAAACGTTATTAGCTCACTGATGCTGTCACTTCCTGTTTCCGCGATCAAAGCTGCCTGAAATAAATAAAAAGTAAAATCAGTGAATTTTGCAAACTAAATTAAATGCCGTTCATAAGAAAATAAATCCCACTGATGGAAGTGAATAAATCTACTAAAGTGAAGGATTTTGCATGTTTTTGTCTAACTTTGTGACGTAACTCTCGTTCAGGTTCAAGTCCCTCGAGGTCGGCTCTTCACCTTCGACTCTGAAGGTCAGCACGTGCTGACCTGTTCCAGCTCCGGTGGGCTCATATACAGAGTGAGTGCACCTTCATCCTTTCTGGATTCAGCCTCGCTGCCATAAAGAGAGCTTCAGGAAATCATTCCTCCCGTTCTCTGTAAACTCTACAGCAGCTCCTTATTGTGACAGGTGAACACACCTGTCAGGATGTTCCTCACACGTTTCTGTATCTGCTGATTCTCAGATTTATAGTGCACATTATTTATTAATGCCATTTTGCACAATTTCATTATATTTACTTTAATGAACACTTTGTAGTATCAGTTGGATCCATTTTGTTTTGTCTGATCTAATTGTGGTGATGTATAGTTAAAATGTATCAGTTCTTTAACGCTTTAAGCACGTGTTTGATACTTTCATTTACGTACCTGCTCGCCCTCTTTCAGCTGGCCAATGGGGAGTCGGCTCTGGAGAGAGTGCTGTCGCTGGGCGGGCACAAAGCACCAGTGGTGACGGTGGACTGGTGCTCGGCGGTGGACTGCGGCACCTGCCTGACGGCCTCCATGGACGGAAAGATCAAACTGAGCACGCTCCTAGCGCAGAAGTCCTGACGGGGGCCCTGATGGAGGTCCTCACCTAAGGAGGTCCTCAGAGTTTAATCCTGTGCAGTTTAGAAGGAGATGAATGGAGGACCTGAGGAATGTGTCATGATACAAACAAACCTGTATTTAAATTCAAATTAGGATTAAAATCTCACTGACGGTTCCACCACAGAGCTTGTTTCTTTTGTTAAAGCTGTGTGTGTTGATGTTTTCGCTGCTCCGAAGTCCGACAGACTCTCGGCTCCATCTGAAGGGCTTCAGTCGGAGGCACCTGGACTTCTTTAAGCTCCTTGAAGTTGTTTCAAGAAGAAGTGAAGAACCTCTCCAGAACATCTTAAAGAACCTAAATGAGTAGTCCAGTTGCCTTCAGCTCAAGGCCTTCAGAATGCTATGAGCTGGATGAGTGAGAACCTACGTACGGATGAATCGGAATAACAGCCTTCCAACTGGGAAATCTCACATCAAGTCTGGAAAACATTTTGGAAAGCTTTTGTTATAGGGGCCGAGCAGAGTTTTTATTTAACCCCAAATAAATAAGACTGATACTGATATGTTATGATACGTTTTATTCTGTTCTATATTTGATTTTATCATGATAGATGTTTAGTGTACAGAGTCAGTTTATTTCCAATAAGTTTCCAGCTTAGCTTTTTTTATAGTGTACTTTTTGATTCTTTTAGATTATATTTTTGGAGTTCAGGATTATTTTTATGTGGAGGATTTGTGAGGGGAAAGACATGAAGTACAAACATGCATTAATCCAAAAAGCTGATCCACACAGGATCCAAAGTGTACATACGGGCGCAAATATATCCTTACACTCACTGAGAGCATTCAGTAACTGCTGCTGAAGGCTCTGCAGTGATTGTATCATTCCGCCCTGGAAATCGTGAAAATCCCCAAATTACCATGATGAGTGTTTTTAAATGTCTGACCACAAATATAAATAAAATTGACATTAAAGATGCTTCCTGTAGATTATGAGTTTGTTTGTTTTGCACGGGCCCACATTATTATTTTTGTTAATTAAAGTTTTTTGTTGGACTTTTTTGTTTATTTTATTGAACCCGGGCTTCTTCCCAGTTTGGAGAACCCCCTGAGACTGTAGTACCTGCTCTCCGCCGCAGGAGGCGCGCTCTCAGAATTTGTGCCGCAATTGTTTTGAGGGAAGAAGCAGCTGGAGCCACAACAATAACAGAGGCAGCTTCAGGGGCTGGAAATCCTTTAAATGTGAGCTTTTCGGCGCCGATTTTCTTGGTGTACCGGATGCAGACGGGCCGTTTATGTGAAAAGACTCCGAAATAATAGCGCACAAAGGTGAATTCAGGCGCTATGTCGCGTGTTTCAGCGCATAAATGACATTTCGTTGATGCGAGGCTAGCTGCGCCGTTAGCCTGCGTGCACTGAGCCCGGGTCCGTCGTCGGTTTTCCGTTTCATGTCCCTGCTCTCCGGTACCGCGTGCAGACATGGAGAGTTTGTACAAGCGGAAAATGTTCGCGTCCATGCGGAAAACCAAAGTGGCCGCGTCGAAGAAGCGGCAGATCGGCCTGCCCGCCTCCATCCTGGACGACAGTGACGAAGGCTCCTTCTCCTCCTCCTCCTCTTCCTCTGGATCGCAGTCCGACTTCCAGAGCTCCCGGGAGGATGACAGTGAGCAGGAGGGCCGGGACCGGAGCGAGTCCGGGGGGACCTCGAGCGACGACAGCCGCTCTGTCACCCGCAGAAAGCGCTCCTTCCTGGGAGGCGACGACAGCTCTTCATCGTCCAGCCGCGGCGACGAGGATGAAGAGGACGACGACGATGATGATGACGACGATGATGGGGATGACGACAGGAGTCACCCGAAGAGGATGGTGCAGCCGAGGAAGAGGAGCAGGCTGCAGCGGCAGGACGAGTCGGACTCGGACCGCGCCGAGGAGAAGCGGAGAGAGGACGCGGAGAAGGCGAAGAGGAGGCAGAGACACAACAAGCTGCTGGCGCTGTCCCGGAGGATGAAGGCCCGGATCCCGAGCCGGAGGAGGAGCCGCGTGAAGCAGGTACACCTGGACGCCAGCGTCACACACAGAGGCGCGCAGGTGCTGCTGCAGACACACGTTTAAAACACAAACGCGCCTCCTGCTGATGCTTGAGCCTTCAAGCAGCTCTGCAGCATTAGATAGAAGCGCAGGGATGTGAGAGAGAAACGGGCAAATATGCAAGAAACAAAGGCACGTTTATGAGGAAAATATGTAAGAATTCAAGCAAAAAAACAGCATTTATTTATATATAAAAAAACTGTTACATTTATTTAAAAAAGGCTTTTGTAGCAGGAAAATCTGGTAGATTTATGAGAGGAAACACATGGAAAAAATACTAAAACGGCACATTTATTTTAAAAATAATGTATAATGCAAATTTACACACAAATGTCAAACATGCAAGAAAAATATTGCAAATTTCTGAGAACCTTTTGAATGTATGACAAAATCTAATGTAAGAGGCCATATATGTGTGTGTGTGTGTATATACATATACATATATATATATGTATATACACACATATATAATACACATATATATGTGTGTATATATATATATATATATATATATATATATATATACATACACATATATGTGTGTGTGTGTATATATATATGTATATATATATATATACACAAAATTTATGAGCAATAAGGAGGTAAATGTACAAGCGGGAACTTAAATATAAATAGATATACAAGAAAATGTAAAGGAAATAGAAAAAATGGCTAATTTAAAATAAGAAAAACTGACCATTGTGTGGTGAAACATTTACTTCATAATGTAATAGATGAGTAAAATGTGTTTATGCTTTCTTTTTTAAGGCTGCAGGAGACAAAGAAGAGTCTAAAAAAGCTGAGGATGAGGCTGGTGCTGAAGATGGAGAGGGAGGAGGTGAAGAAGAGGAGGCCAGCAAAAAAGAAGCAGCAGGGGGCGACGAAGGAGGGAAAGAGGAGGAGAAGGAGGAGAAGCAGTAGGCCTCTGAAAATGACTCGCAGCTCTTTCTCTGTACAGGATTCCTGGTTATATATCTTGTCGCTATGACAACCAACGCTGGTAACGAGCAACGAGAAGAAGGAAGGAGGAAGTGGACGGCGTCTCTGAGCCCGCTGTGACGTAGCCTTTGCTTCAGATTGAAAACAGCCGCAGATCTGCTGACAGCTCGGTTTTATTTACACGTTGCAGATGTTTCCACAATAATCCCCCAACACCTGGAGGCTCCAAACAGGGCTGACCCTCTGACCTCACAGGCAAAAGCACGGCCGACACTATCGGAGTGAGTTAGGCTTGGTGCTTCGTCTTTATATTCATCTGTTTCAGAGTCTGTGAGTCGAAGCTCCTCGAGCTCGAGCTGCCATCAGAAGGTCACAGGCCATCAGAGAAAGGAAGAAAACTGGAGTCCATTCATGGATGGAAAGTTTGTTTTTGTTTACCACAACAAATTGGAAAAAACACATTCATGAAATAAATGTCAGATTTATAAGGAAAAAAAGATGAATTCCCATATTTGAATTTGAGTCATCCTGGACTAACAGCGCAGGGACCGTGTGCACATACATCAGTCACCTTTGCTTTCTTATGAGTCGTGAGTTTGACATTTTTGTCTCTTCAGTTATGACTGAATATGTCCGATAGAAGAAGCAGACGCACTCAGGTCTGAGCTGGCTCACGTTTGGCTCGATCTCCAGACGTGGCCCTGAAGTCATGAGCTGGGCTCACCACGAGCTGTGTGGGCCAGATGTGACCCGCAGTCTGCGGCACAGCTCACATCTGGCACATAAATGGTGGACCGCTGAGTTGCAGCACCCCGAGTCACGGCCAGATGTGGGCCAAATATTGATTGCTATCTCGGTTATATTTAACAGGTTTGGAGCAGCACATGTTTTTATTCTTTGCCTTAAAAATACAAAAACGTGCTCATTTTCTGTGGTTTGAGTCGCAGCTCTGTTTGAGAGGCCAACAAAAAGCCAGTAAGTGGTCCTTGAGTTCGGTCAGAGGAAATTTCTGCCAGCAGATCAGCAGGTGACTGAAACCAGGGCGACGTCTTTCCTCGATTTGGAGCGCAGGAGCTGCTTCGGATGGTTTTCCCAGATGGGAGGGAGAGCAGCTCAGTGGGCGGGGCTTTCACATGGCATCGTCGCATGATGTAAAACTCACGATTGAACGTGCGACTCTGTGTCATCTTTAAGACAGAAGCCGAGCGCGACTCCCAGAAGGCATTGCTGTGACTCTTTAGTCAAATCTTAATGCCGGCGTTGTGAATATGCCAAAACCTCCTATTTCATGGCCCCAGAGGATTCTGGGTGTTGCAGTATTTAGAGACATTCAGTAACCGACAGCGCTCTGACTCGTTTATGTCGCACTTTCCTTCTTTTTATTTCCAAGAAGAGCTCGAACTGGATTGGTCGCCGCTCTTTTTCAGGTGCGACAGCCTCGCAGTCCAGTTGGCTCTTTTCTTGTACAGCAGCTTTTTCATCTGTCGCATTTTTTTTGAGAGATTTGTCCATTTGTTTTTCAAAATGACTCCTCTCCGGTCGTCTCTAGTTTCCCGTTATCTCACTGTCAGCCGAATACCTTTGAATGTTGAACAGAAGAACTTTGGACATGTTTACATGCGTGGACATGAAACGCCGTGATTGCAGTAAAAGAAATATGATTCTTCTCCTTTGCGGACATCACGAGACGTATTGTTCTTATATGTTCTGGTATGCTTGCAGTGTAGTAAAACCAAATTATTTGTCAGTTGCATTAGTAGTTCTCAGTCTTCCAGGTCACTGTAGCCTTGAGTGCTGAAAGAGGAGGCAGCTGAACTTCTTCAGGTTCATGTTTTACTTCTCATCCGAGAGGCTTCAGCTGCCAGCAGATCCCTTCCCAGGTGTTTGAACCCCTGGCTCACACCTTGACCCAGGTGGCCTCAAAGGCTCACGTGAGGGGGGGTGAGGCAGTGTCTTATGAGGGAACAGCCCCCATTAGGGGTTAAATTCCTGGGACTCCCTGCTTGGGTTATACCCTGTCATATCACCCGAATGTAAAAGTGTCATTTTGTGATATCATTGCTATAACAACGGCCTGGTGCGCACAACAAAAAGACGAACCCAGGCATGTCTGAGAGCAAGAGCCACGCCACGCGTCAGCCTCCAGTGATGAAGAGGAGAGCTACTTCAACCTCCAACAAAGCGCAGTACTAAAGGTGGAGACAACGGCACACCGTCAACTACAAGCAGGCTACGAACGAGGGGATGCTAGCATGGTCATGTGCAAGACAAATGTAAACAAATGCCTCCACCGAGCATCGCTAGGAGCTCCCCATGTGACAGGAAGCGGTGGATGGGAATGAGGGATTCAGTTACAGGTTAAGCAGCTTGCTTACAAGCTTGAGCCAAGATGCAACATCCCAGATAGAAAATATTTTTCACGTCTGTTATGTTGCAGCTCCTGATGAGTTACAAGGTTAAAGTCTAGTATTGCTGTATCACTGTGTCATCAATGACAGCAGCTCAGTGGAAAAGGCCTTCATTTACTTAGACTCATAAATGCTGCTGTCTGCAAGCATCGATAAAATGTTTGTTTTTTTGGGGGGTATTGTCAGAAATACTGTAATCGCAGATTTTCGTGAAATATTGTGATATAATTTTGAGGCTGTATCGCCCTCCCATACTCTCTGCCTCGTGTTTTAGAAGTGAAGAAGCTTCTTAGATGAACCTAAACATGTCCAGTTACTCTTTTTTTTTAAGCACTGAAGACAGCATTAAATAAGCTCTAATGAGCTGAGGTGATGGTTATGAAGGTTGAAACTCTCCATAGAGACTAAAACTTTTTTGAATCAGGCTGTAAGCACGTTTATTTCTGCTGTAAAGTTGGCCTTTTTAACATGGGAGTCTATGGGGACTGACTTGCTTTTTGGAGCCTCAAGTGGACATTTAAGGAACTGCATGTTTTGGCACTTATTCCTGGAGCTTCTGTGGTCATCACGTAGTATTTAAACATCATTAATGTTTAAGTTGGCCCCTTTTTTGTGGGCTTGCCGGTGTTTAAAAGGCACAAATATACAAGCTCATTTTGGATGACTCAGATGGCCAAGTGTGGTTGTGATGCTGGTTAACCCAGTGGTGACACTCCACCTTTTAAAGAGAGCTACAACCAACTTTAGATGGAATTTTCCAGTATTTCCATACAGTTTGACACCTCATAATTGGTAAAAGGTGTTTAATGGTGGTTGTCAAATAGCTTTTTGTCACCACCTTATGGCAGTAGTGGTGCATTACAGCCTAACAGGCGCCAGAAAAAACGAGTTGAATAAAATATGTTGTAATACAAAAAAATGTTGCTTAAACCACTCTTATTCTCTTATAACTTTCTTTTAGAGCTGACAATTGGAAAGTTGTGACCATCTGTAAACGAAGGACTGAAGGAACGTTTAGTTTTTAAGGTTTGTTTGGGTGTTTCGTGAGTACCCAGCAGGTAGAAAATGGTCTTCATCCAGGATTTCAGCTGCCGGATCGTTCTGGTGTCCTGCCGAAATGTTTGCGTAGTTCAAAGAAACTGACAACTGTAGCATTGAAGTCCATACAATTGACAGGACGGATGGACAGAGCTGTCAAAATAAGGGTCTATCTGTTTAAAAAAAAAAAAAAATTGTTTTTTTTTTTCTTTTCTTTTTTCCCCCACATTGGATCAGAGATTCTGGACATTTCTCCATAACTCAGAGTCTAGGTTACTTTTTGCACTTGCTGAATGGGGGGGGGGGTTCCTGTACATAAAATTAATCTGGGTGACGTACCCGGACTTTTTGTATTTTTCTATTTATTTCTTCCTTTATAAAGTCTGCTACAGGCTGCAGTCTTGAGATAAACATAATTGGACAAATGATAAGAACTTTCTCCTCGTTTCCTTCCATCCTTCTTCCTAAATCCTTTTTTCTGCCTGTAAAGGTGCGTTCATGTACAGTCGTAATAATAGGAAAAAACACACCCGTGCTCATGTTTCTGAGCTTTGGCTGCTTCCGTCACAGCTGGTGAGAAACTTTGAATGTTTTTAAGTCGAGTTTCCAGCGGCTTCCACAGAGTGTTTGAGAGCCTCGTGGCCTCTTCTTCTTTCAACAAAAGGACTTGGTATGATATACAGTATAGTGATAATACACACACGTCAGTTACATATCAGTGCTGTGTATGTACCTGTTTTCAGTGTGTTTCTGTTGCTGTATAAAGCTCTTCAGACTGACCCATGGTGTTGCAAACACCTGTTTTAATAATAAAGTTTCTGTTTTTTGACCAACTGATTGTGTTTTGAAAGGCTTCATTGGTTATCTTTACACATTTTGCAGGAATACTCAGGCCTGAGCTGTGAAATAACTCATTACTTTTCATAGTTTAAGTGGTCTGGACTAATAAATAAAAGATGACACATATTTTATCCCATATTTTGGAAATTCTTCTTCCATTGCATTTTCCTGATACACCCACCACCACCACCACCCACCCCCGAGCTCTGTCTTCCAGAAATACCCACATCTGACTGACCACTCAGTGAAAATCCTGGTCTGAAATCACAGATGGCAAAAAAAATCTCCATCTAAATGGCAGCAGAACTAAAGTTATTTGTTTTAATCATGTTTTTGAGTGTACCTGTAAAGCACTTTGGGTCAGTTTCTCTTGTTTTAAAAATGTGCCATATAAGTTAAAATGATTTGTCTTGATTTTAATTTTAATATTTAAATGAATGCTTATAAAAAAAATAATGGAGGCTAAATAAAATCAAAACAATCTAATTTGTCCCCTTCATGGGATCTGTCTCCCCCTGGTGGACACCCTGAGATATTACAGGGATGTAACAACAGAAAGCTCCGCCAATCAGAGCTGAGAGTTTCAGTCAGGTGACCGATTCCTCGCCGCCATCATTGTTAGTGGCAGTGAAGCCTGTGTGGAGGGTGGGAAGAAGCACCAGCGGATCTTGCTGGAGTTCTAGTCCGGCTGCGAGTGAGTGTTGTCCGGATATTCAGCCATGGTTCAGACGTGCTCAGCGTACGGCTGCAAGAACCGCTACCACAAAGACAAAGACATTTCATTCCACAAGTAAGTTAGCGTAAAGTCTGTGTGCGTGTCTGTGAGTGTGAGAGAGCGAGCTGGGTAGCATTAGCTGTCCTGACATGGTGGTTGAGCAACGTCCACCAGCCTGCGTTCACTGATCTGCCTCATTAAAGATTAACGGCCCTTCCTCAACAGTACGCCACACGTGGAGTCGGACACTGGACACTTCAGGTGTCGGCAGGTTTCACCGCTAAAATCCGGATACATGAAAGTCACCAAACGGTGTTTTTTATTTGGAAAGGTCAAATGTTTTTATCAAGTCTAAAGTCACAAGTTTCTCCACTGTGGCGATGCGGAAGCACTCAAGTTTAGATATTACTAAAACTTTACAGCTGTTTCCTTTTTTTTCACAAACCGAATTTATCAACAGATAACAGAGTTACTGTTGAAGCCCTGGGAGTTTTATTCTTTCATATGTTTGCCACCTCCATAAATAAGAGAACAGTAAATCTCCCCAAATTTGACTGGACTTTGACTTTAGTCTCCAAACAAGCAGCAGAAAGGCCACCGCTCCAGTTTTTTTTTTTTACCAAGACATGAAGTTTGATTTGTTAGCAACTGAAACTAATGACTGACAATAAAAAATAGTCCCCAAATCTTACAAAACCTGTTGGACTTTGACTGGTTGTAACTCATTTGTGTTTCCAGGTTTCCTCTGGCGCGTCCCGATGTTTGCTGTAAGTGGGTGGCGGCGATGAGGAGGAACAACTTCAAGCCAACGAAGTACAGCAACATCTGCTCCCAGCACTTCACCGAAGACTCCTTCAAGAGGGAGTGCAACAACCGAGTGCTGAAGGAGAACGCCGTGCCGTCGCTGTTCACCTTCAACCTCAGCATCAAGGTGACCTGACTGAAGCAGGGCTTCGGGGTAGTTGGGCTCTGATCACCTGAGAGTTTCCTGTTTTCTTTATTTCAAGATAAGAGCACAGTCCTGAGAAACGGCTCGAATGAAGCGATGACGGCCGAGTGAGCTAGATATCTCGATCAGGTTAACTTCAGCGTGAGTTGGTGTAGCGACTGAGTTAACTCCTGTCCTTTCTGTCTTGCAGTCCGAGTCCCTGGAGGATCCCTTCCCCTCAGAGAACCTCTTCCCACTCTCTCTGCCTCTGACCTCTGACCCGACGGAGGAGGAGGAGCCTGAGAGCAGCCCGCCCGACACCAGCAGCGACACGATGACGACGACGACAGCAGCGGTGTCCTGCGATCACAACTACACGGTAGAGGACTCTGCGCAGCAGAAGAGACGCATTGAGCTGCTGGAGGAGCAGGTGGAGCATCTGAGGAAGAAGCTGAAGACGACGCAGCAGAAGTGTCGGCGGCAGGAGAGGCAGCTCAAGAGGCTGAAGGCCACCCGGGAGGCGGCGCCCAGGAGCGCCCGGGAGGCGGCGCCGGAGCCGCCCTTCAGCGAGGGATACGTGATTTTGCCGAAGCACATCTACCACAGTCTGAAAGGCATCGAGTGAGCAGGAGCAGAGGACGGGCTCATCAGCTGCTGAGCTGACGGACGCTGCAAATACTTACATATCTTTTTTTGTTGTTTTTATTTTAGGAGCTCGGGCTGCAGTCACATGACTCCTTAAATCTTTAGGTTTTGGTTTTCAAGAGCTAAGCTAACCACTCTCCATACTTGACGCACACAGACTGTTTCTTCAGTCACGTTACCCCAGAACTGTTGAACTAGTCCTTTAAAGAGGACCTGGTCTGCCTGCCCTTTATGTTCTGCCATATACGAGGTGTTGCCACATAAGCTGACATATAAGCAGCTTCTGTTTCACACCGAGCTGAAGTCACTGCGGAGGACCGTCTGCAGCTACAACCGAGCAGCTTTCATCCGATGAGGCCACAGTTTAAAAGGGTCAAAGGGGAGGAGCAAAACCACTAGAGGCGTTCAGAAGAAACAATGTGAACACTCAGGCTTTGAGTTTTGGGAACTAAAGAGAGAAGATCTGAACAAAAGCGTGAGTTTTGGTTCCAGTCTGGCTACAAGTTGCTCGATCTTGCCCCCCTTGAGACTTTGTTGTGTGCTCCGCGAATCAGAATCGAGTTTGAAGTGCTGCCTTTGGGACACGCTGGAGGAGGTCCAGCTTTCATCAGAGAGGCACAAGCGGGCGTAACAGGACTGCGAGGTCTAAAAAGGAAGCAGACGAACGGGCTGATTGTTCGGATTTAAATCACTGTTCTCAGACCTTGATGATCAAACGCAGCCAAAGTATCGAACCCTGACGTCAGCGCGCAGCGTACGAGTGATCCCTGTGAGCTAAAAGCTCAGGATTCACACTGCTCTGAACACTCAGTTTACCTTTTTTTTTAAATCTTGGATCTGTATGATGTCATAAAGAGGCGAGACCTTTATATGGTCATGTTTGGCACAGAAGCCCCACCCACTTTGCTTAAAGGAGGAGGAGCTAAGACAGCTTGTTTCAGACAGGGCGAAGTGAAGGCTGGTGTCGGATAAAGAAGGATTATTCTAAACTGTGAATCATGCAAAGCTGCTTTGAGAATTTAAGAATAAAAACAGGAAGCTAGGAGTGTGCAGGTTAGGTCCCACTAAAGATTCTGGTAATTTGGTAATAAAATTTGAAACTATAAAGTAAACTGATGTGAAATTCTTCAGTTTTTTCCTTAAAGGCTGTTTTTAAAAAGTACGTTTGTTGTTGTGAAACCTTTTACATTTTTCAGTTTTTCTTTTCTCAAGATGCAAAAAGGTGAAATGTTCTTGTTGCTGCTGGTGTGCAATAAACTGAAGCCATACGAGCCGCTTCTTCTTCTGCTCTCTGTGCACTTCCTGCCCCGAGGAGGCCGTGATCGGTTTTGCACGAACATCTTAGCAGAGGTGAAGCTCGGCCAGACTCGATTAAAGTGAAAAGTTCATGTCGTATCTTCGCAAATATCAAAGTGATAAAAGGAAAATCCAGCAGACATCATCTCGATGTTCTCGTGAAAATGTCACAACATGATCCGGATCCAGGTCTCCTCGTAGATCCCGGACTTGGTTCACGTTCGCTGGGATTTTCCTCCTCGGTGTAGGTCCGCAGGCGTTGTCCTCGTAAAGACCACCGGTCCAGACTCCTCGTGTTTGTCCTGCGAAAGCGTCTTTCCATTATTACGGTGGGATGTTTTTCACCCCCCGGTGCCCGCTCGGCTTTTGGTTTTAAGCTTAGATTTAGTTAGTTTCAGTATTAGTTTTAGTATTTTCATACTTAATCAGGTACCTTTAAAGAAATCTATTCAACAACCAGCTGTTCACAGACAGCAGCACTACATGCTAAATGTGTGTAACATTAAGGACACACATGAACACCAACAGGGAGAAACAAAGAAAAATATGAACTCCAAAACTCAATAAACTCTACAATAAACTCCAATAAAGTTCAGCATCAGTGCAGCAGATTAACACCTACATGGGGTGTTTGACACAAACAAACTCTTTGAAGGGGTCAAAGGTCAAATCCAGCTGCATCCTGATGTTCTCCACCTGAAGCTGCTTCTGTGTTGGAGCTAGCTTGGTTAGACGCTCCTAATTAGACTTCAGGGTCTTTGTGTCCTCTGTACACAACCTACGGAAGTGTCCGACCTCATGTCCGCATTTATGCTTGTGTAGCTGGATTGTGTGTTAATTACCTTGTGGTTGTGTGCTGGTGTTTTTCGGTCCTCCTCTTTGTGCTCAGTTTTTTGGGCTGCAAACATATTTGTCCCTGTTTGTTCACTTTCTTCATTCCCTCACATCCATCCCGATAGTTTCAGCAGTCTCCCTCCAGGAATCTGCTGACATTTTGTGAATCCTTATATTGATGCTTTATTATTCCTGATTGTTATTATCTGACTGATAAAGTAGCCGGAAACGCACAAGGACTGAACAGGTTAATCACAACGTTGTTGCTGCGTGGACCCGACAAGTAGTGCTCCAGGTTAGCTGGTAGCGATCAGAGCGGTTTGTGTAGCTGCCCTGTGTGCGCTTCTCAGCTGGACTTTGATGTTGGTGTTTTTTCCTGACTGAGGAGTGTTTGCACATTTTTCATCATCCACAACAACACACTCGCTGCTCTCTGTGCTATCGTAGTAAAAACTCCATATGGGACTCTGCTGCTTTCTCTGCAGACGCTGCATTACTGTGAGGAGCAGCGCAGTGAACGCGCACACACACACACACACACACTCACACACAGCTGCCTGATGGCGCTCCGAGCTTAAACTCGGAGAGCGGAAAAATGATTTCTTATCAATCTACAAGACTTAAAAAAATGACAATATCTATAATTTCAGTTAGTTTTAGTTAGTTTGGTAAACTCACAGTTCATTTTTAGTTATCGTTTTTTCCTTTTAATTATAGTTTTTATTTATTTCAGTTAACGACAATGTTTTTTCAATTTCAGTTTTCGTTATTTCGTTCATTTTCGTTTACTATGATAACCCTGGATTCCACCCTGGAAGATATCTGATCAGAGAAATCATTAAAAGCCCAAAATGACCACGACATCCACGCCCACTGAGAGTGGATGTGAACGTCTGACACAGCAGCTGTAAACACACAGCTGCTGTGTCAGAAAGTGCCTGGTGTGTAGTGCAAGTCACACAGAACATAATAATTTACATTGTGCAGTAATAGTCCAGTTTAGGGCTCAGAGTTGAGCAGACTGATGGCTCATGGATAAAAACTCTTCTTCAACCTTTCAGTCTCAGTCCTCACCCACTCGTACCACCTGTGGTCTGCTGGTCAGGAAGCTGTAAACCTACCCGCACAGGGATGGGCCCAGGCCCAACGGCTTAGAGACCAGCCTGGGGGGACTATGGTGCTGAATGCTGAGCTGTAGTCTACACACAGCGCTCTCACATAGCTCCCCTTATTTAACCCCATATTAGTCTTACACATTAAAAAAACAGATTTTTATGATTTACTGAGAATTTATATATAAGATATATCCTTCATGCTCTCTGGTTTGCTTCAGTGCAGTTGTTAAAATTCACAATTCTCAAGTTAATCATAGTCTGCAGTTTTCCCAACATAATAGGATCTGGCTTTTTTGTAGAGGTTAAGCTATATTATTATTATTATTATTATTATTATTATTATTATTATTGTTGTTGTTGTTGTTGTTGTTGTTGTTGTTGTTGTTGTTGTTGTTGTTGTTATTATTATAGGAAAGTCACAAAACTTTTTTTCATTTTGGGTGGAAAATATGAGCCGCAGTGATACTTCAGTCCAGCAGGTGGTGGTACAGAGCTGCATGTCGGAGGTCTGAGCAGCTCAGCGTCTCCAGTCAGTGAAGCAGGTGAGTAACAGGTGTGCCAACCTCTAATTAAGACTAAAAGTACTGTAACCTGTGAGCCTGCTGGGTGATGCTGTGTGTAGAGAGGCCCAGGGGGCGTGATGTGTTTGTTTATGTGACAACAAAAGGTGGAGTAACAGGAGTGTTTCTAGGATTTTTTAGGGTTATCCAGAGAAGGACCTTTGGGAAGTCACTAAATCTATGAGATAAATACCAAAGCATAAAACTTCAGTGTCAGACCTGCTGCCTCCATAAACGTGCAGAAGTAAAGATCATATATGTCACATATCACCTCCAGTCTGAGCGTTTGGTTTTGCACAGCGTGAAAACTTCAAAGAAATCATTAATAATTTGATAAATAAAATTCGCTGCTGTCTCAGTGTGAGGATGCCAGCACAGGATAAATGTGGAGGCTTTTGGAGCGATTATTATTCAGAGATTTTACAGGTTCTTACCTTCCTATTTTGCATCAAATTGAACCTTCTCTGACCCCCTGAGTCAGGGAATTACAGGCCGTGTGAGGGGTGCGTGGGGGAGTCTGCTTTTCATATCCTAAAACTGCTGTTTGGCATCTATAATGAGCATAAGAGCTTTCATTGCAGCAGTTTATTATTTAACATCATGAAGTTTAAATTTACTTTTTCCCCCACAGAAAAATGGGGTCCCAACCCCTCCACCACTCCCATCATTTTCACCTATGACTGAAACACAGGTTCGGGGGGGGGGGGCTTTTAGCCACACCCCTGCAAAGTAAATTTAATGGCCTGTAATGACTTTGTGGCCCCTTCAAGTTTTTCTTTTGACCCTTTTACGAACTCTAGTCCTGGTTCCACATTTCCACTGATGCTGCTGGGTCCAGATTTGGAACCACAGCATCATGGATGCTGGATGTGGGAGGGGCTAACTCAAAGAATTTCAGCAGTTATTTGCAGATGAAGAGCACAGATGCTCTCTGCCATGTGATCTGATGCACCAAAATGACCCCAGCTTCTCCTATGCTGGTTCTCCAGACGTCCTGAGACAGGACCGAGTCAGTGCCAGCAGATCATGGGTAGAAAGGTGGCGCTGAAGAGCCGGGAGCCACTGATGTGGTGTGCATGTGATTATGTTGTACGTGCAGTGCATGTATCAGCCGTCCTTTAGGCCTCAGGGGACACCCAACAGTTAGTTTTGTTCTGGTTTCAGTTTCTCCTCACGACCTCGACCTTCCTCAGGTGACCCGCCCGCTGCAGGGGTGAGTCTGATCCAGGTGGACGTGTTTGGTCTGAAGCTCCGCCCCCAGGCGAAGCATCAAGGTCGCCCTGTCTGAACGGTAACGCTCTTCAGGCTGCAGACTGACCGCTCTCATTAGATAACACCTGGTTGGCCTGCTGCTCCCAGCATGCTCTGCTCATGCCACTGAAAACCAGAGGGAAAAAAACACTTTCCTCTGACATATAAATTAATAATATAAACTATAGTGCAGTCCAATATTCTCATGAACAGAAGGGCACATATAGAGGTACATTTAAGGGGTAACGTGGGGCTCCAGAGGTTAAAGATGAACAGCAAGTCTTCTGCTGCTGGTTTTCTTCTGCTCAGCCTCCTCTCATGTGGATGTGCTGCTGATGAACATGTTCATCCTCTGACCCAGATACAAACTCCCGGCTTCACTTCTCATTCTCTTCAGTCTGGACTGGGCGAATTCAGCCTGCAGCAGCGAGCCAAACGCTCGCAGTAAACGGAGGTTAGCGGGACGGCGCAGCGCGGCCTTAATGATGTATATAAATATAAAACACCGCCATCAATTTCAAATCTGCCCGGCAGCATGTATTTGATCTGTACAGCGGTATGATCTCTCTGCCAATAATCTGCTCCTTCCTCAAAAACTCTGAAGAGACGCCTGAGGGGAAGAAGCAGAGCGGGGGAGGAAGACGAGGGGGGAGAGGGCTTTAACTGTGAGAGGAGAAGAAAGAGATGAGAGGAGGGAGAGGCTGAATCAAAGCGCCGCCGCGGAGACCGCAGCCGGGAAAATAACAAGTGACAAAAGCAGATGCAGAAACGATAAAGATCGGATTTAAAGCCGAGTTAATCAATTCACAGATTCATGCTTTAATTTATGCTCTAAATGACTTGAAATAATTAATTTGTGCTCCAGATGAAAGTTCTGAAGGATCTGGAATTCATGCTCTTGAAGAAGCAGCAGGAAGAAAGTATCCTCATATTAAAGCGCTTAATTATACGTGAAGTTCTCTGCGCTCTGAATAATTCTGGAGTAAGAAACAAACATTTTTGACTCTCCTGGAGCAACAAAACATCTAGAGAATGAAGCCGACGAAGCTCAATGATCCAAGAGCAAAGAGTCGGAGTGAAACAGTCTGGATGTGCTTTAGTGTTTGATCTGAATCTCCAGATCAGTTTAAATATCTGCAGTCTTTATCTAGAATCACTTTGATTATGTTCTATAATCACTTGCTTACAGAACGTGCTCTGGAGGAACTTATCAGGTCTGCGGTTCCTTCAGGCTGTGCTCTGGTTGTTTCATTCGTGCCTCAGACACAAGTTTGTTTAGTCCAGATGACTCTGAGTCCAGGACGACGCTCGCCGTTATCACAGGCGCTTCATCGCCTACCGAGTTCATACGATGACAGTATGCCCCAGATACACTCCAGTCATGTTCCAGATGAATTTGCATCTTTACTCTGGAATAAACTACAGCAGCTTAATTCATGCTCTAGAAATGTTCCCGCTCTACATGATTTTTATTATCTTTATATTCTGGGACTGGTTCATTTTCATAGCGTGCAGTATTTCATCTGCAGCCACACAATTTCACAGGAACATTAAACATCATCATCTGTGCACTAACATTAATATGTAAGCATGTATTAGGAAGTTAATAATAATAATAATAATAATATTGTAGCATTGATTCCTCATGTCTTTATGTTTGGCTAATTTGTAAGTAAAATTTTATTAATTGGGGTACAAAAATAACTCATGTTGTGAACATTAATTCATGCACTGAAGATGCTTAATATGTGCAAACAGATAGTTTTGTGCTGAAGGCAGCGAACAGAAATGAGTCAGAGAGGAGAAGCTGTGAGATGGAGAGGAGTGAAGGGAGCAAAGAGGAGGAGAAGGATGGAAGTGTGACCTGATGCAACTGTTTGTGTTTCGACAGAAGGAAGTGTTTAATTTAAACTCACTAAAGGTCGTCTGAGGTTCAGAACCATCCGGCCCGCTGTGATCTGATCAGAGAAGATATGCCTTAATGATGGAAGCACCTCCAGCTGACGACCTGTGGATGCTCATGTTCCCTTTAAGGTCTAAGTCGTGGAGTAAAGCTCTTTACAGGTACATGATAATGTCTGTGTGAGCACACTCGGGTAGAGCAGCTAAGTATTTCTAGTGCACCCTGGTGCCTCGTCAGCCCGGTGATGTCTTCTCGCTGCAACACAAGGACGAATCAGCAGTGAGGCTCTGACAAACACGACACCGCTCCAGTCTTATACTCACTGATTCAGACGCTGTTATTAATTTACATTCTTGCTTCTGATAGTCAGCCAGTGACGCCTCTTCTTTCCCATGACATCATAACTGGTTGAGGACCAATCCCAGAACTCTGCCGTCAGATATTAGATTCTTGTGCCTCTGGCTTAAGGTTTGGACCCGGTGGTAACCTTTGAGGCTACCAAAATCTGCAGTTCCCCCAATGTCCACTTGAGGCTCCCTCCAAAAGTGAGTCAGTCCCCACAGACTCTCATGTTAAAATGTCTAAAACTATAGCAGAAATAAACAAGTTTGCAGCCAGCTTTGGTCTCTATAGCTAATTTAATCCTTCTGGACTCAAGGTGAATTCAGCTCAGCTCTCCCATTTCAGTTTTATTAAGGTTTAAATTTATTAAAATTAGAGGTGCATCTACTTTGATTGACAGGTCCTGCTCAGCCTGTTCTCATTCCTGGGGAGTAAAATGATGCCATGCAGTCAAAGCCAGTGTCTCAACAGGGTGACTTTTGCCTGGTTACAGTGTTACTGAGTCACTCTCAGCTTGCCACTTTTCAGTGGGAAGAGATACTGATGCATGTTTTAACCCAACCAAGGAGTTTTTAGTGTGCGAACCGAACAGAGAGAAAACAAAAGTAAAACAGTGAAAAAGACCACATACATTCATAAGAAGCATCAGTGCTGTACATGCAGCTCTGCTGAAAGGGCCACATTATTGGAAGTTATTAATACTTCAGTGGTAAAATGAGGTATTCAGCCAGGTGCATGATACAGATCCTCAGCCCCTCTGTGGAGGACGGCCCAACACGCTCGTTTCTGTCTGCTAATAATTTAAAAGGCTTAAAGCTCGCATTATTGGGGGTGTGGCCTCTTTGACTGACAGGTGGATGGCTACACAGGTGGTTGCTAGGGAAGAATGTGTATTCCCCGACCGGTTGGTGGATGGCTGCTGGAGGGTGCAGGCTGTTGCTAGGTGAAATTGGTTGCACAGAGGTATACGGTGCTGCACTAAAAGCCTCTTTGCAATTGCTTTGGTCACTAGCAGATTGCTGCAGTTGCCAGTAGATTGAATGGAAGACACTGACCAACACTTAGCAACTAATTGCCGAGCGGTAGTGAAACAGAAGGGTGTGATACAAACCAGAAACTGAGAATATTTGCCTTCAAAGTAAAAGTCCTGCCTTAAAGTACAACCAACATGTTACAAAAGGCACAAATCAGCAACAGTCTGCAATCTATGGGCGACCACAGCAATCACATGGAGGTTTGTTGTGCAGCACCCTCTGTGTGACCTACTTCACCTAGAGACTGCCAGCGAGCACTTGCCACTGGTTTGGGGAATGCACATTTTTCTTTAGCAACTGGGTGTTGCCAGAGGGTCACTCAGCAGCCTGCAGGCCTGTGTGTGGCTGGGGTCTTTTAAACAGTCGATGGTTGGGCTCATTATTCTGCTGCACAGATGCTGTCCTGATGGGTCTCTGCAACACTGGAATTCCTCTTCTGGAGAGAACTCGTCAGGACTTGGAGTGTAAAACTTTCTCCCTGCTAACTCGTAAACTCGGACTCACGGATCCGTCACAGTGCCGGGTTTGAGTCAGAAGAAAAGCTTCTCTCTTCCTGGCTGGACAGCGCTCTGTGTTGTGCTGTAGCAGATGAACGATGCTCCTCAGTGGGTGTTACAGTTTATTTATTCAGCTCCGTAAACACGAGCCTGTGTGTGTGTGTGTGTGTGTCTGGCTTTGTGTCTGTCAGCGTCACTCTGACGCACAGCAAGGTGGAGACCATGTGACATCACTCCTGTGGGGTTAAAGGGCGTCGCTGTGACAAAACAGTAACCATAACAACGTGGTTTCACCTCCTCTTTGTGTGTGTGTGTGTGTGTGTGTGTGTGTGTGTGTGGGTGTGTGTGGGGCACAGCAGAGGTGTGTTTTCAGCTTGAGTCACGTCTGACAGTTTAATTCCTGCCTGATGTCATGAGAGAGTTTGTAACGTCTGACTTTTGCACTCAAATATTCATCACTTCAGCGCCGTCACTCAACCTTCCCCTTCTTGTCACACACCCACAGTACAGCTGCACGCACACATTCACACCTGAACAAAGTTCCCACTGAAAAACCACGCTCTGAAGGAATGCAGTATAAATACTAAACCTGTCGTGTGCAGATTTGCCTAAATTTGTGTCTCATTTGTACTTTAAACGCCTCTAACACTGTGAGGGTTAACACGTTCAGTCAGCCAGCCGAAGGTTGCTGGTTTGATTCCAGGCAGGACTGAACCGCAAATCTCTTTTTGGGGGGTTGCATCAGCAAAGCCCAACATGGGACGGACCCTGCAAACCAGCTTAGACTGCAACACACTTGTCTTAAAAAATAAATGATTCAATTTGAAATCTGTTAAATTAATTAGCCTGGAATCATTTAATTCAGGTTATGGATACATGTTAATGCTGCAGGTTCTATGATCCAAACCTGGTTATTTTAAGTTGTAAATCTAGTGCTTAGAGGGGCAGCACGGTGGTTAGCACTGCTGCCTCACAGCAAGAAGGTTCCTGGTTTGAATCCACCATCGGGTCCTTCTGTGTGGAGTTTGCATGTTCTCCCTGTGTCTGCGTGGGTTTCCTCCCACAGTCCGAGCACCAACGTACTGAACTTGAAGAGTCCTTGTACACTTCATGCTGGTTACACAGAACCTCTGTAGATGAAAGAAAACAAAGATTTATTATTATCATTTTCTATTATACTGAAGGAATAACAGAACCAGCAGATGACACACAGACCATAATTACACAGTTGTCCCGTTTGGTCTTCAGCTATTGAGGCAGAAGATCCGGATCCAGCTGAGAGGAAAAGAACTCCGAGCGGGAATCTAACTCAGGCTGCACTTTGTTTGTGTGTAAAGCATGGATGTAAATCCACGTGCATACAAATAATGACTCATTAATGTGTCACACTAAGCCGTGTTAATGGTAATCTGAAGGTGCAGATGGTGTGGAAGGAAAAAAATCAACTCACGCAGACTCGGACTCACACAGACGCACACTCGTGTCAGTCAGTCGTTTGTTTGGGATTTGTCTGCTTTAATTCGGGAACATTAATCTGTACAAACTGCACATGTTGAAGCTGCACGGGATGAGGTGCAGCTTTCTAATCTCCACCTGCAGACTGCTGTCACAACAGTAAACAGTTCAGCCGCAGCTCCTCGAGGATCCGCTGAAGTGAAGGAGAAAACTTCCCTCATTCTGGCGTTCCTGCACGGATTCGGGTTTGCAGAAAGATTTTCTTCAGTTTGAAGTTTTGGTTAGTGTTTCCATGGTGATGCCGAGGTTTTGTTTTCCTGCTGTTTGAAGTATTTTGTGTTTGCTGAATTTTTGGATTCCTGTCTTGATTTTTTTTATTATTATTATTATTTTAGTGGTCTGAAAGTTTTCTTTCTTGTGACATTATCATTGAGTATTTGATTCCAGTTTTGACTTTATTGTTATTCTAGTGATATTCCCTGTCTTCAGGAACTGGGGATCAGACCGCCAGGACCTCTGACCCTTCCCAGGAGTGTCTCCAGAGGGAGGCCTGGGTAACCCTGCTCCTGGCAGGGGAACATGGACCTCAATCACACCTCATCCAGTCCCTCACTCAGAGACCCCTACCTGGGGAAATCTGCCCTGGATAACACAGCTCTTGGGATCACTCAGGCACCCCCAACCCTCCACCATAAGTTGGTGATTCATGGAAGAATGCTGCTCTCCTCCTGCAAACCAGATGAAGTTCTTTGGGCATCTGAGCAGGATGCCTCCTCCTAGGTGAGCAGTTCCAGGCATGTCCTACTGGTAGAAGAGCTCAGGGTAGACCTAGGACATGCCGGAGAGGATGTCTCGTCTGGCTGTGTTCATCTTTTAAATACAGTCTGTGGCTTTGACCTGTTCAGGAGGGCGAGCCGATTACTGCAGCTGAACTTCATGACCTCTTCAGTGTCCGTGGAGAACATGAGCTGCTGGTTGTTTTCAGGCTTTTGGCCTCAAGTTTTTTCTCTAAATATCATTTTCAACCTTGACTGACTTCAGATGGCTCAGTGGGCCAAACAGCTCCACGATGACCTTTGATGTCCAGCAGTTAATGTCGTGCTTGACATAAAAAAAGGGAATATGGGCGATTACATATGAAATCAGCCAAAGCTGAAAGAAGTTCCCACCTGACCTCCTCAGAACCAGGAGGTCAGCTTATTTTTTTGAGTACATTTAATGAAGCCATGCGAAGTTTTACCGTCTTGTTGTGAATATTTGCAAAGAGAGTTTTCAGGCCTGAAAACTTCCCGTGGATATCTCCTGTGCTCATGAAGTTATGAGGGCTCAGCAATGCTGGGAAAAGAATTAATTTCAGGGCCGGAAACTCTGAAACATTTCACAGCACGAAGGGAAAAATTTGCATTTATTAAAGATTTTGAGCGTATTAAAATCAGCTGATTCTGAGGTCAGATTATTAAAAAAAAGAATACCACCTTTTTTTTCTGACTGCAGGACGGCTGCTGCTGCTGACTCTGACCTCCAGCTTGAAGATCAAACACGAGGCGTTATTATTTTTAGACGAGCTGCGACTCTGGAGGAAATTAGTTTATGGCTCTGTGAATGTGCACCGTTCCCGCTCCCCCCCCCCCGGCCTCGTCCTGAACGTGGCTCTGATCAGATCTGATCAGCTTCCGCTCAGCTTGCTCTCCCACAGCGTGAACACAAAGAGGCAGCAGCAGCATAAATTTTCCTTGCCGTGTTTTTCTTCTTCTGTAATTTCATGCAGCAGAGCGGCTGCAGGGCCTTCCTCCTCCAACATCCGTCCCTCCCCCCGACCGACCGACTGACCAATCGCGCCTCCGGTCGCAGCTGAGCAGGTCGCAAGATGAACGCCGATGAAGAGGCGTCATCACCATGACCACCATGACTGTTCAGAAAGAAAATAGTTGCGATCAGTGGAGAGAGTCAAGTTCAAAGAGAGAAGATTTTTCCACAGCAACACAGTTTTAGTCCGATTTAAAGGCAACAGGTTGGCTGGTGTCAAATACGGTCACTTCTGGATCCAAAAAACAAAACAAAACACGACAGCAGCCAAAATATGGAAGTCGGGAACCAGCCTGTGACATCACGGTGGTTACGTCCATCTTCTGTATACAGGATACTGAGACATGATTCCTGCAGGAGCTGCTCAGCCATGAAGCGTTGGTGCTGATGTTAATGCCAGAGGAGGTTTGAAGCTGTGTGATCTGTGGCTTTAGGTGGTCTGATACCTCACAGCTGACCTGCTGTGGTTGCTGCTTTGTCTCAAATATCACGAAGGTCCCTGTAGTTACCTTACGCTCCAACAACAAGACCCGATCCAGGTGTTGTTCACCTGTGGCTCCTCCTCCCGTCTCCAGCGGCTCTCTGTGGCTTTCACATGAATCTAAATGAATATGAGAATCAAAGCAGGCGGCTTGTAATTATTTTTACTTGCACAAACTCCGAGCGGCCTAAACGTGCTTCCTCCACCTCGTGGCTGCTGTTTTGTTGGTAAAAATATTTGAGTTCTTACTTTCTTACACACAAAAAAACATGCCATTATTTTAATGAAAATGCCAAGTTTAAAGCACCAGCTGCAGATTAGTCACATGTGGTAAAAGACTTAAATTATGCACAACTATCGGTAATGTTGGTCCACATATTTATATTTAATAGGCTACTTTGCTTCCATTAAAGGCTCAGATATGTTTTGCTGGTTTTTAATGGCTGCACCTGCTGCACAGACTCATAAACCAGTAGCATATTAATAGTTTCATGTTTTGAGTGTGAACTCTTCTGGTTGATTAAATGCAGGAATAATGAAGCTTGTAGAAAGTGTGTGACCCCCCCCTCTGTTTCTCCTGCCCCTCGTTTCCTGCTGGTAGGAGGCCCCGCGGTCCGTGCCCCGTCCTCCTGGTTCCTGAGCCACCCCGGCCTCTGCCGGTCGCCTCTGAGCGGCCTCTGGTGGATTGCTGCCTTGCTCCGGGGCCCCTCTCTGGCTCTGCTCCTGTTTGCTCCTCACAAGCGTTCCCAGCCGGCGCTTGGCTCGGCTGTGGGGATTTATTTGGTGTCTGCAGATTGATCACACTGGTTTGTATTTAACCTACTTAGGCAGAGAGCGAGTGCGCTAAGCTGAGCCCCCTGCAGGATTTAACATTTCCAACTGTCAGGACGAATTAACCGGCACTAATACCGCTTTCATCCCTCGCCGGGTTCCTTCAGCGCAGTGACTCACGGCTCTGTAACGCCGAGCAGGAGGATGTTGGAGCGTTTCTGAGAGTGATTCTTTTAAACATCCATGTTGATTAGACTCTGATCTGCTCCTGGGGCTTCCGAGAAGACAAGAAAAAAAAAGCACAAGGGTTTGATTTGTAAAACAATTATTGAGGAAAAACTATTATTAGCTTGAACTTTACTGCTGAATGTGTTCCCGGGTGGAAGCATCCTCCTTTCTAAATGTTACAAAAACACTGGGAGAGAAGAGCTTTTGCATTTTTTTCCCTGTAAGATAAAAGATGAACTGCTGTTATCTTGTGCCCAGAACATCTAAAAATCTTCTTGCATGTTGTAATTTGCTTTTCACAGCGCTGCCAAAGCTTTGAGAAAATTAAATAAGTTTGAACGCTGATCTAACACGTCCTGAAAGAAGTCTGTAGACTTTAAAAGCTTAAATCAAGCAAAAATAATGAATTCTGATGGCAGAGCTGCCATAATCGACCCAAATCAGACCAAACTGTGTCTGCTAATCAGTAACCTTCATTCCTCCAGTGGAAACACATCCTTAGACTCTAAAACATCCTTCACTTGGATTATGTGTAAATGTTTAGTTGATAATTCTGCTGAGGTTTGCCTCTGTGGAGCACCACAGGTGACAGAAAAGAGCTGTTGTTTCCATGAAGTCCCTTTAACTCCCCGTGAATTCTTGGAGTTCTTTGATATTTTAGCTTATCTTCCAGAACAATCTGAATACAGGAGGGGCTCCTCCTCAAAGACTGTACAACCTGCTAGAAGCAAGTCTGGCCGTCACTGAAATGGCTCTGGGCACATATGTGGGCAGTTCCTTTAACCATCCAGATCTTATTAAAAAATGCATCTCTGCAGGTTTATGATCTCCAGCTTCTAAACCAAACTGAGATCTGGTTACTTTGTTCTTACAGTTCTGTGAAAAACTAAGTGCAACCTCACGCTTCCAAATTAAATTAAGAGCGTACGTAGCAGCCAGGTGCTGCTAATCAAATGCATTTGATTAACTGATCATCAAGTGTGAGCACCTCTATACAAGCAGGGGTTTGCACAAGGCCAATCAGTCTGGGAAGGGTTTTAAGGCCATCAGCAACAATTTGAAGTCCATTCTTCTACAGTGGAAAACATTCAAGACAGCAGCTGGTCCTCCAAGGAGTGGATATGACTGTGATATGACTATGATGGATAAGAGCTCCATGTCAGACCCTACAGGCCTCAGTCAGCATGTTAAATGTTAACGCTCATGACAAACTGAACAAGTATGGGCTGTTTGGAAGGGTCTCTCAGAGAAAGCCTCTCCTCTCTAGAAATTTGGTTAGGAAAGTTACATCTGAACTGCATCTGCAGCAGAACCGCTGAAAGAGAAAAGGTGCTGCAACAGCCCGGTCAGAGTCCGGGCCTCAGCCTCATTGAGATGCTGGGTGGGACCTTAAGGGAGCTGTGCATGAATGAATGCCTGGAAACATCAATGATTGATGAATGGGCCAAAATTCCTCCTCAATGATGATACAGCACTTCTCTGAAAACACGTCTCATTCACCCATTCACACCTGCACTTTCTAACACACACTCTCACACACATACACAACACGATAAACGGCAACTCAGGGTTCAGTATCTACACAGACCTGAGCAACCAGAGATCAAACCACCAACGTTTCCATTAGCAGGAGACCTGCTCTCCTCCTGATGTGACAGACTGATGCAGTTATACAGAGAATGATTACTTCACATTATTAAAGCTAAAGGTGCTTCTACAAGCTGCTGAATCGTAGTTTTTCACAGGACCCAGACTCTTTTTTTCCCATGTGACTGATGCTGATGATGGAGTCAGCAGATCTAAACTCAGTCCAGGAGAAACTCCATCGCCACCTTTGCTCTCATTTGTATAATCAGATGGTCGATATTCTCAGTAACCGTGGCGCCAGCTTCATTTTCCAGACATCAGATTGATGTGAACTGAAGCGTTGTTTTAATTTGAAGAGGCTTTATGTTGCTAAATATGTATGAGGACAAATTTTAAGGGATTGAGGATTTCAGTCTTTCTGCAGCTTCGATCACATTTTCGATCTCACTTTTGTTCTTTGGGTTATTCTGGGTTCTTTAACATGTTTATTGTGCTCTGGAGGATTAAAGGTTAACACGAGTTCTCCCCACAGGCCCGAGACATGCGGCAGGGGGAGACATTAAGATTAAAAAACTAAATTAAACATTTAAAGCATGTTTAATTACAGAGACCCCCCCCCCACACACACACACCAGCAGCAGCACCTCCTTATTTTCCTCAAACTGTGTGAAATTTAAATAAGCCTCTCTGTGTTCCAAATCCAAGAAAGGGGGAAAAACACCTCCATGAATTATAGATGAGCGTGAAGGGGATTAATTATAGCGCAGTAAAACCTGTAGCTAATGTGCTGCGCTCAGACCGACACTAATGCTAATGACAGGAACCTCACGTCTCCACACAGAGAGGAGGATCTGCTGGTGTTCCTCTGCAGGGTTTGGATTCCTGACTCTCACACTGACCTTCAGCTACTCCACCAAAAGCACGTGTAGAACCGCACTGAGCCAGTTCCTCCTAAAATCTCCTGTTAAATATGGCAAAACTTTGAAAGACGGTTCACATCCGTCAGCCTGACGCTGCTCACAGGATCTGTTTATAGGTGTTTACATTTAAAATGTCATGAAACATCATAAAATTTAGGGTGAAGGGAGCCAGTGCTCTTAAAGAAGAAGTTCAGTTTTTTGTCTTTATATTATTTTAAAGTGGACCTTCTTCTTTTCCTTATTTCCTGTCATATATCTTCTGCTGCAGTGGTGGATGTTAATATTAAATAAGTTAAAGTTTTGAATAATGAGGTCTGAGTATGTGTGAGTAATCCATGTGAGCCCAAAGCTCACGTTGCAGACTGTCTTTTCAAGTCTTGGTTCTATATGATGTCAAAGAGAGCGGATATTCCTAATATGGTCATCTCAGGCAACGAAGCCCCGCCCACCATGTAGTCTATACTTTTTGTTAAGGAGGGCAGCCAGTCACAGAAAAGTTCCCTTAAAGGGGGAGGAGCTAAAACAGCTTCAGATAGATGAACTGAGGTGCCCAGTATCAGATACAGGAGGATTATTTTGAGCAGTGAATCATGCAAAGCTACCCAAGTGGAATCCAGTAATGAGTTCCTCAGAGCTGTAGTTTATGTTTTGAAGAAATGCATAAAATACAGTAATGACAAAGCACCTGCAAAAGAAAACAAATTAAAAGTAAAATAAAACAAAAATAAACACTCAATTTGTAACCACTTCTCTACTCTTGGGTGTGTATGATGTCATAGAGAGGGGATACCCCTAACATCTCAGGCACAGAAGCCCCGCCCACCTGCTGTTCCTATCTCCTGTTTGCAGCGCACAGCCAATCAGAAGAACTGTCTCTCAGATACAAGATGAAAATTTAGGGGCCGAAAAATAAGTGCAAAACTGCAGTTCCTCTAACATCCACTTGAGGCTCCAACAGTGAGTCAGGCCACACACATTACCATGTTAACATTTACAGCAGAAATAAACATGTTTACAGCCTGATGCAAAAAATAACAATTTTGGCTCTACTGCCAATTGTGTGTGTAATATTTTATGATTCATTTCCTGAGAATAGGAAAGCAAAAATATCAGTGGCAAACATTCTTGCATTACAAACACATTTCTCAAATGTCAGGAATGAAATCTGGGAGATAAAAACATGACTGAGAAAGCAGTGAAGGTGTGTGAGAAAAGTAATTTCCACACAGCGAAAACCCAACAATTAAAACAACCCCCTAGGAGCAAGCACTTGGCGACGGTGGGAAGGAAAAACTCCCTTTTAACAGGAAGAAACCTCCAGCAGAACCAGGCTCAGGGAGGGGCAGTCATCAGCTGAGGGGAGGGAGACAGGACAGAAGACATGCTGTGGAAGAGAGGCAGAGATTAATAATAACTAATGATTAAATGCAGAGTGGGGGATAAACAGAGTAAAAAGAAAGTGCATCATGGGAAAACCCCCCCCCCAGCCCTAACTATAAGCTTGATCAAAAAGGAAAGTTTTAAGCCTAATCTTGAAAATAGAGAGGGTGTCTGTCTCCTGAATCCAAGCTGGGAGCTGGTTCCACAGAAGAGGGGCCTGAAAGCTGAAGGCTCTGCCTCCCATTCTACTCTGAAGTATCCTAGGAACCACAAGTAAGCCAGCAGTCTGAGAACAAAGTGCTCTATTGGGGTGATACGGTACTATGAGGTCTTTGAGATAAGATGGGGCCTGATTATTCAAGACCTTGTATGTTAGGAGAAGGATTTTAAATTCTACTCTAGATTTAACAGGGAGCCAATGAAGAGAAGCCAATATGGGAGAAATATGCTCTCTCGTTCTAGTCCCTGTCAGTACTCTAGCTGCAGCATTTTGGATCAGCTGAAGGCTTTTCAGGGAGTTTTTAGGACAGCCTGATAATAATGAATTACAGTAGTCCAGCCTAGAAGATAACTGAAGGGAAACATAACAGACTTCAGTCTCTCTTCTACACAGTGACCTCCAACAAAATCAAAAATGCTTCCTAACAAAGTCACAAATATTTTGCTGTTTTTTAAAAAAAAATCAGAATTGTTGCATTGGTGTGTTTTACAGTGCAGAGCAGCCAGAATGGGTGATTAGCCAACAACACACTGCCAGCCCACAAACAGCATCTATATGAATGTGTGTGTGTTTCTGTAGGCATCGAGCAGTGTAGCCGCAAGGAAAAGGCAGCTGTCTAAACGCATCGACACACACTGCTGTGAAGAAAGCATGCACACACACACACACACACACACACACACACACACACACACACACATGCACAGAGCGTATTAAATCTTCTTACTGGTTTAATGAGGTTTAATGAACACAGAATATTTTGACTGGTTCAGCTGCTTTCATCGTGTACTCATCTGTTTGTGAATCAGACTGAACTCCTGCAAGCAGACTTTCACATTGTGTCTGACTTTTAAGAAATATACTTATTTTGGTACCTCCATCATCATCCATGTGTGAAGAGTTTTAGAGGTAAGTGTGTCTAAAATGGTGCAGAAGACATTAAAATATTCCCATTCAGTGAAAAGTCAGTCAACAGAACTAACCAAGTGTACCAGTGTTCAATGATCTCTTCCATGTGTGTGCAGGCAGCCACAGATCTGTGATTTTCACCGATTTATTGCAGTTAACTGCTGTATAATTGCAAACAGGTAGGACCGACTTGTATCCATTTAATCACAGACTGATAGAATGACTCCATCTTATTGTCGTGTTGATGCACCAAAGTTGCTGGCTGCTCTTTGTCCGCTGGTGTTGAAGCAACTGTTTCAAAGGTAACACACACAGTCGTAACAATTCTGGTCATCCGAGCACCGGCCAAAACGCTAACGATGAGTCCAAAACTGGTGAGTAATGTTCTGCTGAGTGCATCATTATTTTTACATTCTGTGGTTGTAATATGATCAACTGACTGTGATTTTGGTGCTGATGCTTGGCGATCTTTCTCCTAAATTTAAGGCTCTAATCTGTAAGAGTCTGAGTCTTTATGTGACTCTGATACTCTGTTGTAGATCTGTGCTCACACTGCACCCTCGACCACCAACAACATTCCCCCAGGGAGCTGATTCTTCATGTGCTTTGCTGCGTTTTATCCCTGCTTTTAGCTCTGCTGCTGATGTGACCAGCTCAGAGTAAACTCTATTGATCCACACCACACCCTCCAATTTCTATTCCACTTCAGCCTCTTTTTTTTTTTTTTTTTTGCATCAACATGAACCGAAATAGCAGGTGAGCCTGGAGACGCCCACGCACAGTCCATGTGGCCAAGACCGACTGCTTTGCACTTGTTGTTGTGCTGCAAACAAAGGCCTCAGTATCCATGTTGTCCAGTGAGAAAGAATCTGTTTCAGTGCATTTCAGAGACAAATATATAAAGGAAAACACATTTCATATTTTAGCAGCAAAAATCAGGAAAATAAAACATCAAATATAAATGTAATATTTTACTTTCAGCTGTTTGACTTAAAAGATTCAGAAGAGGAAGGAGCAAGAGTTGCTGCTCTACATTTTGACTTCATTGTGGCGCCATGCAGCATGCAGAAAGCTTCTCCTGTCAGCTGAGTTAATCAGACCAGCTCAGGACTGCAGGTGAGTCCACTTTGGGTTGCAGCTTTAAATGAGAAGTCAGTTTATATCTCATTAATATTTTCACAGCGCCCTCAGGGGCTCCTCCTCCAACGTGGATGCCCGGTTTTTCTGAAGCAGACTGTCTGATGTGCACTGGAGCCTGGAGGTCGGAGCTAAAACAAGATCAGACCTCGGCACGGTTTAATCCGGACTGACGTCCCGGCAGCCAAATCTGCTGCTCTGAACTCAGAAATGAGCTGCTGCTGTTATTTAGAGAGAATAAAATAGATGGAGTGCCTGCAGGAGGTGATGCGTTTGGATGGAATGATGGCGAGGAGGAGGAAGAGCAGTCTGCGGCGACCTCCTGACCCGGTGTCTCAGTGTGAGGCTGGGACACTCCAAATCAGACGTTCTTCTTGAGTGGAAGAAATGCTCTCAACCCCACACTGTAAAAAAATAAGTCAGTGAAAGCAGTGCAAGTCGACTGGATATTCCTCACTACCTATTTTAAATGTAAGGTAGTATTGCCTTACACTGCACCCTGACTTCTGCAGGAAGGATGAAAGTTTCCGTGAACATCGAAAGCATGTGATGCTCATACTTCCCGCCGAATGCCACAAGGCCTTTGATCCACTTCCAGCATCAACGGTAAGCAACACTAGCTAACAATAACTTAGAAAGTCCATGAATCACTAACACCACCAAACGACCGTATCCCAGTTCAACCCAGACTCCGACACAAACGCCACACGAAGGTAAAAGCTGACACTAACCAAGGTGAGTCCGCTAATGGCAACGTTGGATATGAAGTAATTCGTCTGCTTATAAAGTAGTCCGTCTCTGAGCTTTCGTTCTCTCTGGAGAATATTAGCTAACATTAGCGAACAAATTGGAAGCTATCTCTAGTAGCAAATCCCATCTTGATCGGATGAGGCTAATTCATCCAGACTTCCAGGGATGATCTGATAAATAAATTTATCAGCTAACTTAACAAACTACCAGATTCACGCAGTGTAAGTTACGGTTAGCTGGCTAAATCATATCTTTACTGCTAATGTTATTGCTACCAAAATCAAGAGCGGTTCTCAATGCCAAGATACCGAGTTCACACTGCGTACTTACTAGCACGTAGTTGGCAAGTTCACTCAGAAGTCCAGACTTCCAAGGATGGGAAGACACAGCACGGTCAGTTAGAGCAGTAATGGCCTTAATGACATTGCAATGTGGTCTTACTCCCTGTCCCCCATAATTTCACTGTGATTAATGTTTACAATGGAAATTGCACATGATACACCACAGTTACTACCACAGATACTACCACAGTTCTTCAAAAGAAATTATGTAAAAAATGATTTTTAAGCACTTGAAGGGCCGTCAAAGTGAAATAATTTGGAAGAACTTCAGTAAATACTTGACTGAGTTGTTCATTAATGTTCATTAATGAACATCGGAAAGATCTTAGAAGGTGGAAAAGGACTGAATGCCATTTTACTGAAATAAATATAAAATAAGCAGCAGGCTCGTAGCATTTAGATAACATACCTGTGCAGTAGAAACTGTGATATTATGACTCTGGGGGTGCAAACCATGATTATATTAATCTCATCTGAAAGATACCTACCTGCCTTTAGTCTTATTCATGACCATTATTAGTTGTCTTCTAAGATCAGGAGATTTAAATGATGCTTCATAGTGTCCAACAAGCCTCATACAGTTAAGCAGCAGCAGTCACTTCATTTTATCTCTTTTAATAAAAGCATTATACATGTAAACACAGCTCTGCTGCTTATTGAATAAAAACAGATGTTAAAATTATTTTATTCTAGTAGATGCCAAATGCTTACAATAGATGGTGTTTAGAATGCAGCTGAAAAAATATTTAAAAAAGGTCTTCTTTTATTTTTCTCTCGGTAGGTTTCAGAAGCTTCCCTGTGTGCTCCTCCACTTTTTACAGCATGCCAAACGAGTCATGGCATCTCGTTATGGCTCCATCTGACTAGCTGTGACAGGCGAGGAGCATACCTGTCCGGACCCTTCTGCTCCAGCCTCGCTGAGACAGAAGCTTTATGTAACCTCAGTCTGAGCTCATTAGACACAAAGAGAAACAAATGACTACTAAATAAAGACTGGGCGAGAGCACATGTGGGGTTTGAGATAGAAGGATGGACAAGAGAATTAAAGTCTTCTTCATGTTTTTGCACTATATAATAAAATGATCTTGAATCTTTGTGTTATCCCAAACTGGCCTATGATCTTAATCAGAGCTCTGTGAGCAGTACCATCTGTTTCAGGACCATCGTCATGCCTAAGGTCACGTCCAAAAATTTGTCCAGTTGTTTGGACAGTACACAGTAACAGCAATATGAGCGATGTGGCAACCTTTGAATTCAGCTTGAACTAAAAAAATGACTCATGCTACTTTGTTTTTGCTTCATTAGGTATTAGATGTGTATTAGAGACTCAGATAGTTGTAAATAATCACAAAACATGGCAGGTCCCATCTTAAAGGTGTGGCTTTGGGGTGCTAGTATGGCTCACTGGGTTGAGCAGGTGACCTATGAGCTGTAAGGCTGTTGTAGAGAGTGGGTTTGACTCGGTCGCAGGACATTTAGTGATGTGTCCCTGCTCGCCTGTCCGGTCTCCACTGTTCTGTCATAATAAAAGCTTTATAAAGCACGCCAGAATACAGAGATTTCTTTAAAGTGTAACATTTGTTGAGTGAAGAGCATCCTGTGTTTGATTTATGATAACGGTACACTGCTCAGATACAGTCAAAATTCACATACTCCATAAGAGTACTAAGAAGTAGTAGTGACCTAGTACTATGAGTAAAAATATGTTTCAATTCCTGTCTCTTTGCCATTAATAGAGGTGCTCCGCAGAGATCCATTCTTGGACCTTGTTTATTCAGGATGTTGTATTAGCCTCCCAGAACTGTGAAGCTACATTCTCTTATTTCACTGGAACATTTGAAAGATCATCAATAAGACTGGCTACAGATACCGACTATGACATGGAGCAACCATCAGCTACCTCCTGTACATGGAAGACATCAAGCCGTATGCCGGGAGTGAATGAGACTGATCCACACCACGCAGATCTACAACAATGACATCAGAAGGTCATCTGGACTGGAGAAGTGTAGTCGGATGTGGCAAAGAGAGGGACGGTAGTCAGAACTGAGGGCATTGCACTACCAGAAGGCAACATTGAGGACGGCACATCGGGCAGCAAGTACCTTGGAATCCCACAGGCAAATGGGAACCATGAAGAGGCCGCTAGGAAAGCTGCAACTGCTGAGTACCTACAGAGAGTGAGGCAAGTCCTGAAGAGTCGGCGGAATGGGAAGAACACAGGAACAGCAAAGAGAACTGGCTCATTTTCAAAATAAAAGCCCCTGCATAGACTAAATGCTCAGATTGTGAAACACTTGAGTAAAGTGAGATACAGTGCATGTTCTTCGTAATTCTTCACTTCACTCTTCAGATCACCCTGGATGGATATTTGGACCTGCTGCTCTGCTCCAGAATGAGTGAATGAGATGCTAATTATGTTTGCCGCTGATTAATTTTCTTTACTATCAACAAACTGATCAGCCAAAGATTTCGGCACAAATTTCCTGCTGCTGGAGCCGAGACAGGACAGTGATACCTTTGTAGCCCACTGATCCAAAACAAACAATCAGCAGGGTTTGTGGGAAATGCAGTCTCAAAAGATACAGAGCTGAAATGCTGGAAATCATCACTCCAGCATGGAGGTAAACGAGTTTACTGCTCGTTATGTCTGAGATCATTAAAGCGTGTGTTCCTCTCAGAGTCACATCTACCAATCAGAAGAAGAAAAAGAAGGAGGAGGGAAAAAAAACAGCGAGAGAAGAGTCAGCTTCTCACTTTACTGACATTTAAATCAGGTACATTCACACACACACAGACTCACGGAGTACTTGGCGGTTCATGGTGACTCAGCGTGTCTGTGGGCGGAGCATCTGAGTCACCCTCAAGCAACTACAGAGCCAATAATACTTTCTTCCATCCCTGCACACCTCCATCATCCCTCCACCGGGTTCAGGATAACGCTGCTCCTACAAATGATTCTCTCAGATCTTTGCAGAAGGTTTTCACACGTCTGATCTGCTGTTTTCTCTCAAAGCAGAAACATTGTTCTTTTCTCTAGTAAACAAACAAACAAACAAACAAACACGGGCTGCATAACGCATCAGCTGCAGCAGTCACCAGTTTATCTTCACTCGTCCTCACACAATCACTCATTCACCTGCTTAATATTCACTTCACTGATTCATTCATTTAGTTCAGTGTACTCATTATCACCTGTACTAAAGAGGAGAAATGCTCTCCCAGCATGCATCAGTCACAGACACATACACATTCACTGGGTGAAGAAAAAAAGTCCCGTTTATGAATGTTTACAGATGTGTTTCACCGTCTCCTGTCATGCTTCGCTTTTTATTTTCTCCCCGTGTTTTTGTTTCCAGTCAGCGTCACCATGGCAACATCAAACCCAAACACCAAACAAAGAAACAGCTGAAAACTTCACTGTGTGTGCGTGTGTGTGTGTGCGCGTGTGTGTGTGTGGTTATGTAACAGGCAGTAACTCTTCAAGTCAGCCAACAACATCAACAGAAAGCGAAGGGAAAGAGCAACAGGGAGAGGGAGGAGAAGCAAACCAATCAGAGGGCTTTTATCTGCACATCTGCCCAGCTGTGCACTCACGCAGAGAAGGTCAGCGTGCAGCTGTGGTCAGACGTTTCCATACACTCACTGAATGATTGTACCTTTAATGACTTTACAAGAAAGCCTTCTGATCACAGCTGTGTATCCATTACATCTGGGAGGGGGTGCTGAGACATCAGTCTATCTACCAGTGTTGCTCCGCCCCCTTTAAGACAACTTTTTTTCTGATTGGCTGCCCCTCATAAAGTGTGTGTGCCAGAGACAACCATATGAGGGATATCCATATGTCTTCCTTCCTATAAATGCATTAATGTTCCATCAGTGGTAGAAACCTGTAGTCTGAGAGAGAAGCCGGTTCCCACTGTAAGGTTTCAGGCTCAACTATGAGAATATTTACTGGGAGAAACACACCCAGTGTCACTCTACATATAGAAATAAAGTGAAACCACCCTTAAGGGATTATTTATGGCCTCATTATTAATTGTGCCCATGTTTAATATGGACATCCACCACTGGACCAGGTTTTATATGACAGGAAATGCTGAATAAGTTCTGAACATGTCACAGAAAAATGAGACAATTTGATTGATGCACTTTGATTCTGTCACACTTACAGCAACAATAATAATGGAATAACATAACTTTGGTTTAAAACCACACCCTGATACACCGAGTAGGCACGTCCCTTTCTAATGACTGAACTAAATTTATGGGGGTTTATGTCTGTAGAAATTGTCCACTCATCTATTTTCTTCTACTTATCCTGTCATCTTCACACTTACAGCCACTTTTGTTAAACTAATGTGCTTATGTTTGGACTGTGGGAGGAAGCTGGGGTCCCCAGAGAGAACCCACGGAGGGAGAACAGCTCCACACAGACGGGTTCACACCGGCTGGTGCATTCGAACCCAACATGCTCCTGCTGTGAGCTGACAGTGCTAACCGCTGCACCACCGTGCCATGCTGTAGCAGCTCATCTTATATCCCTGAGTTTGAATCTTGTTGTTTTATGCAGGCTGTGTAAGTGTGGACAACCCAATGAAAAATACCACTTAATTATCAAGGTTGGAATAAAATAAAAGTCCCACTCACTTCCACTTTAACGCTTCCTTTATTAAAGCTTTCAGCATCTCTGGAGTCATTTATGTAATTAATGATAACCTTAAAAGCTGGCAGTCCAGCAGCCACCCTGTGCTACAAAGTGCTTCAACTTCACAGTGAGCAGGTTTTAATAAATCATCCTAATGTTAACAAATTCTTAAGAGTCCATTTCATGGCATCTTAACACACAGATGCTTCCAGCTTCATTCAGCTAGATGTAACTGTTTGACTGCACCCAGTGTTTCTCACTGAAACACCAAAGGAAGGTGCCTCACCTTTCCTCATTGCCTCCTTTAACAGAGGAAACACCTTTCTGAAAGGGTGCTGTGCCACAATTCAGAGATGCACCATCTGATGGCTCACAAAAACTGACAAACAGGTACCGACAGTGAAGAACGAAGACTGCACAGATACGAGCGTTAGAAATGAGCCTCCTCTGAAAGGCGGCTGGGCTTAGTGATAGAAGAGGACCTCAGCTTTTCCTGAAGGACTCGGAGCAGAGCTGCTGCTCCGCTACATATAAAGGAACCAGTTCAGACATGTGACCAGGATCCTTCCTGGTCACCTCCTGGGAGAAGTTTTCCAGGCAGACCCAGAGAGAGATTATATCTCTTGGCTAACCTGGGAACACCTCGGTCTCCCCCAGGTGAGCAGGTGGAGGTGGGCGGGAGAGGGAATGGACTGGTACTAATGTGGTGCTTGCCTGTTTTATTTGAGCACTCAGAGTGCTTTCTTACTACAAGCCTCATGGATGGATGAGTGGATGGATGGATGGATGGATGGATGGATTGATGAATGGATGGATGAGTAGATGGGTAGGTGGATGGATGGATGGGTGGATGGATGTGCTGTTGTACTGCCAGCCTTTAGGATTAGAAGGAGAAACGTTTTACTTCAGGTCAGCTGAGATAACTGATTTATGGAAGCATTTTCCCTGAAGAGGAGGAGAGGGGATCACCTGTCCAGCAGGGGGAAAAACAAAAATAAGATTTATCAAGTTATTCAGGCTGTATGTTATTTTTTCTTTAACATTCCAGTCTTTGTAATTCCTGTTTGTTTGACCTTAAAGTGACAGCACATTAGGACATGCTGGGATTTTGTTGTCCGTGTTCTGGACATTGCAGCTCCCACACAGCATCGCTCCGTCCAGTGTGGTGTTGGATTTTTTTCTTTTCCTGACTCCTTGTTAATTCGCTCTCATATCTTTCCTCAACCTCATGATGTTTTCTAGAAGTGATTTTAAATGAGGTGGGAGGTCATTTTTGGACCATTTGACCCCTTGAAGAACTGTTTTTCAATTGCAACCTCATTTTAGGCAGTTACTAATTAAAATGGGGCCTCTGGGCTCCTTGAGTACTTTCTTCATGCATCTGCAGTCTTTCTGCAAGTCGACTCATGAACTAGGGGACGAGGTGAGCCTGGTTTGCTCAAGGATGACTTTCTCTCTCTGAGCACTCACACTAAACTCCAGGAACAAGCTGAAAAATCTCAACTGCATCAGGTTTTTCTGGCCGTGCTGACAAACAAACACAGTAAGAACTATCCAGAGCAGGAGGCAGTTTCACAACATGACTTTGGTTTAGCAGCCCAAAGACACTGGGAGGTGCGTCCTTTCCTGAGTGGATCTGATTGACACCGGTGTCTGTGTCTCCAGTGGGCCCTAGCATTCATGAATGGAGTCTGTCAGTGTGAGAGCAGCTGGAATTAAACTCAGATCGCTGTCACAGACATGCTGATTTTATCGCTGCACTTTTCAATGAAGACGTCTTTAAGGATGGGAGTCATGATGAGGATGGATGTTCATCCCTGCGGCCGGCTCAGGTGATGACACTGGTGATCGGTTTTGACGGAGGAGGCGAAGCGGACTCGGATCTCCCCTCTCCGTCAGATCCTTGCTGACATCCACCATGTTGTATCGTTTCTCCCCCTCCGCCCCCGAGATGCCCTCGCACGAAGAAAGCTGCTGTCGCCTCGACGTGACGTGACGGCTCTGAGCAGTGGGCGGGGCTCGGTGACGCCTCAGGTGAGTCTCATAAATATTTAACGAGGCAAAAAGATGGAGTTAAAGGAGACGCCTGAGTGGACGGGTGCTGACGTCCCTGCAGATGGGAGGGGGTCAGTGCACGAAGCTGAAATTAAACTGATTTGCATGTCCCAGCTCCTCATCTTCACCTCAGACCACTCTGTGTGTTCATGTGAACACACCCCTGATTCCTGAGCCTAAGAGATATTATAAACTACTCAAAATACTATAATAAAATATTTTTTATATAAAATAATAGAATAATATTTTATGTATATAGTGTTTCCTATTCTATTTTATTTCATTTGTTTTTATTCATCCTTTCATTTTTCTCTGTACTGAGCTGCTGTAATGCGCAAATTTCCCCATCGTGGGATCATTAAAGTTTTATCTTATCTTATCTTAAAAAGAAAGATAAAACCCCAGCTGACTGTTTGCTGCTTTAGTAATCCTTTAAACATCGTCACCATGTCAGAACAGGACCTCTAAACTGAAGAGCCGCTGTGATTCTTCCTCCTGCTGGTGACAGGAAGTACATTTCTCATATGAAAGCAGCTTGCTTAGGTTTGAGGAAAGATCCATGTTGGGTTAAAATTGGCTTTCACCTTCATGTTCATGATGATAAAACCTTTGATCATGGCTAAAAGATAATGTTGTGTGGCTCCATCCACCCATCGGAGCCTCCTCCCTGTGCTTATTTTCTGTCTCTAACTACGTCACCTCCGTTTGTCACAGGGGATTTATACGTATGTGTTAAATCTATGCTGTGGTCATAACCGCAATTCCCAGCAGTACCAAATCCTGCAGTTCCTTTTGCTTAGCTCACCCATTTGGGTGCTGATATGGGTTAAAGTGCGTAGCCAATGGCCGTAAATTGCTTAATAAATTCATATGAAGCTAAAAGTTTTAGTGATATACATCCAGCTGTATTTAAATGGCCACATTATTATAAGTTGTAGGTAATAAGGTAAGATTTCAGTTTCAGCTGTTCAGCCTCTTACATGATGCAAATCTGTATCAGCATCCTTTGCTTGTATGAAATCTAGAAACTCATTGGCTAATGCTGAATGCATCATGACCCTCTGGGTCAGCAGGTGGTCCTTTCCTTTTACATCACAGATGCATTTTCAGAAAGCTGCCATACGATGACCCACGGCTTTGAGCCAGAGCTCTTTTTGGTTTTTGTTGCTCTCCACATGAAGCAGCCAGAGCTCGCTCAAACTCAGACTGCAGGTGGGAACCAGAAAGCTGCTGGTGCCAGAATTCATGCATGCAGAAGCGAATTTATCTGTTTGGCCTCCATATCTGTTAAGAGAAGGTGTATGGTGTGCGTCCTGCGTTGTGTGACGCTCTCTTCTTTCTCATGCGCTGCAGGACTCTTGTGCTCCACAAACAGATCCAAGCGTGAGAGAAAGAAACATCCTGGTCTGGTGTCCTCCAGCAGGCTGAGCCTGTGACGTCTAATCTTTGGCCTCCTTGAACCGTTTCCATGCTCTTTGTAGACGTTACAGTCCAAATGAAGCTGAAATGAAAAGTACACCCAGATTTCCTCTCTGTGTAATTAACACAGGAGGACCCAGCAGCAGCTGTGAGACGAGCGGAAAATGGGATTAATGTAAGTATCCGGATCAAAAGACTCCAATCGACTTTATTTGGTTTGAGAAGTTTCTAAAATTTGCCAAACTGAGCACCTTTGGTGAGGCGCTCCTCTTCAATACAGAGTAACTCTTTAAAGGACAGTGAGGGTGCCAAACCAAATGTTAGTGGTGTTAATGGTACTGTGTTGTCTATTATGTCCATAAAATAATAAAGGTCCATTATAATTATGCTTGTTGGCTCATCTGCTACCTTTGGGGTGGTTTTCTCTGCAGATCATTGTGTAATTAGAGCCCTGCTCTCTGATTGGTGCTGGGATCTCACCTGGATTTACATATTGTGATTACTGATTGTCTTGAACTCTGCTGCTGATGGCTTATTGCATTTGCCCTTTAATAAATACAGTGAAGCATTTGTTCAGAGCGAGCCGGTGTTCTCGTCCTGTTCTTGGCCCTCATGTTTAAAAGAAGGCGGCGTGCAGCAGCAGAGAGCGCCGGGCCGAGGGCTCGTGAGGCAGAAAACATGTAAAACTACAATAACAGGCGCTGACGTTCACTGTCAACACTCGTTTAATCACAACGTCTTTATTTTTAACAAACAGAGCCATCAGAGAGCAGAAACACGGAGAAAACATGACTGCAAACACGCCAATACAGCTCGCTCTGAGTGTGTGTGTGTGTGTGTGTGTGTGTGTGTGTGTGTGTGTGTGTGTGTGTGTGTGTGTGCGTGCGTGTGTGTGTGTGTGTGTGTGTGCTGAGGTGTGGGTGGAGGGGGTATTAGTCACCAGAAATGGCACAGAGCCGCTCTCTCTCTCTCTCTCTCTCTCTCTCTCTCCCTCTCTCCCAGTAAGTGGGTCACTCCATCTGGAGCAGAATATGGAAAAACAGCAACACAACATTTTCTATCAAACAGCTTAACACACACACACACACACACACACACACACATAGAAGAAGAAACACACTTGTTTCAGTCTGTCTGAAGTCAGAGTACAAACACTGAAGCGTTAGCCAGTCGGCTGCTTGGGTCACATGTTATATTCTGGACTTCATCCTGCAGACGCACAAAATGCCTCAATTAAGTCCACACAAACAAACTGTGCATTAGCTAACCTGTTCACCTACTACAGGTATTTTTATTTTTATCAGAACCTGAACCTAGATGACAAAGTTACCTCTAATAGCCTGTGGAATAACTACAGTGCTGTATAATACAAAGAGACCATCTATCTATCTATCTATCTATGAACGGCCTGTTTAAGGTCCTGCCAAAGCTTCTCAGTCTGATTTCAGTCTGGACTTTGATGCTGACCTTAGCTGAGCCAAGTTGATGTTGTTCTGGGTTCTTCTGTGACCTCCTGGATGAGTCACCCATGCCCTCTTGAAGTAATTTCGGTAGCCGATCACTCCTGAGAAGGTTCACCTCTGTTCCAGGTTTTCTCCATGTGTGGAGCCTTAGAAATGGCTCTGTAACCCTTTCAGACTGATAGATGTCAGATAGTGTGCTCCTCAGCTGCTTCTTTACATTCTGGGATGATGTGCTGCTGTTTGAGATCCTTTAGCCTGCTTCACTTTGTCAGACAGGCTCTGTTGGAGTGATTTATTGATTCAGCAGGTCTGCAGTAATCAGGCCTCAGTGTGGATAGATAAACTTAACTCATCTGACTAATGACAGTTCATTCATGATTTAATGAGGGGAGATGTGTTTTTTTGTTTGATGATCTGAAACGTGACAAATATGTAAGAAAAGAAAGAAAGATAATAAGAAAAATGGGAGGGGCCAAAGAGACTGCTGTGGTTGCCTGTAGCTTGCGTGGAAGATGCCAACTTGCCTGCAAACACTGGCCAAACACAAACAAGAAAATGTGACGCACACAGGAAACAGAAAATGTTTGCCTTCATAATAAAAGTCATGCCTCAGTGCTGCAACCAAGACATTTCAAAAAGTGTAACTTTTATTTTGAAGGCAAATGCTCTCTTTTTCCTGTTTGTGTCACACTTTTCAGTTTCACTGCCACAGCCAGCGAGTGTTTGTAGACAAGTCAAGGAGGTTTTTGCCAACCAGTTGAGGAATAGAATTGTTCTCTAGTGACCAGTGGTTGCCAGATGGTTGCAGACTGGTCTCTAGGCCTGTGCGACTGGGGCCTTTTTCACTTGACCCTTCATTGTCACCATGCCTGTCACACATCCTGTTACCTGGTTCAGGGTCATGTGTCTGGAAAACCTAAGCCTCATCACCCTGTGGTTTGTGAAGTCGTGTTAAGAAGGCTCTTTGAAACGGGATGTGAAGATCGAGCAGTGGCACTAGCATGTGGCAGCAACGTGTCCCTCACAGGGCAGCGCATGAGGAACCAGGACTGTTGAGGAGGGCCCCTCAGTTCTGCTCAGTAATGATTTCCTCTCTTCATAAGCCCTCCATAACTGTCCCAGTTTCTCATGTGGCCCCTTTGGGGAAATGAATTGCCCGTCCCCACCCTAAAACAGCCTCTGTTGCTCTAAATGTGAGCATAATGCGTGAAATGAACATACTGTGGACTTGAAACTAGTGATTGAGACCACAAACCCATCAGGAAAGTGGTTACTAAGTTATAACTCAAGTCTCAAATTGGATCAGTTTCCCATAGATTTCAAACCTAACGACTTCTTACTGAAAGTGGAGGAGTTGTCCCCTGGTGGCCATTAAAAGTAATGCAGGTTTAAAGCCATAAGGCCATCTGTTATATATATTTTTTGGTCTCTGTGTCGTCTTGTTGAAGGTGTTATTGTCGGGATTGGAGGCTCCGGCTGAGAGTCGACCGACAGCAGCCAGTCTTTCTGGCCGGCCTGTGTGCTTCACTAATAACAGTGTGACTGTATCATTAAAGGATTTCCATAATCACCGTCATTAACATGAGTGACTCAGTTTGGCTCTGTCAGAAACCGAGTCCAGCCTTTCTTTCACCTCTTTGGTCAAACTATAATTGCTACCTTTACTCCTGAGAAGAGCCATCTTTCTTCACCAATCAGCTTTCTGAATAATTTATTATGAAAACGGTATTTATGACTCAACATTTCCATAAAGACCAGTTCATTCTTGACTAAAACTGACACACAAGAGTGTCACGAGTGTGTCAGCGTCTGACCGAGCTGTTTCACCGTTACAACTCAGAGCTGATCATCCTGTCCAAACCTCCAGAGAACATCTGAAGCATGAACAGGAAAAAAAATCAAGCTATAAATCCCAAGTGCTGCTATTGGTTGTAAGAGCAGAAGAAAATGATGATGATGATGATGATGATGGGGCTGCTGCTGGGACAAACAAACAGTGTGATGTCTAAAAGAGCCGCCTCAGTCCTGCTGCTCTGATTCACGGGGAGAGAAATCACTTCATCCTGATGACTCACTCCTGAGTTCAACAAGCAAAAAAACCTTCTGAAGATAAATAGATGGGCATGCTGGGCGCTCAGAAGTATGTGGACATGCTCGTTGATTCAGGCTCCAGACTGCTCTCAACACTCAGCTTCACAGTTTTTCTGCTCTTGGGTCTGTATGATGTCACAGAGAGCAGATACTCCTAGTAGCATTACCTGAGAGACAGAAAACCCACTCACCTGCTGTTTGTCACGGTAACCAATCAGAAGAAAGTTATCTTAAAGGGGAGGGGCTAAAATGTTTTGCTTCAGACAGAGGTTGAACTGAGGGGCTGCACCGAAGACCGGTATCAGCTAAAAGAAAGATCATATGGGCTGTTAGTCATGCATGTAGAGTCAAAGGGTGGTGGTGGTGGTGGTGGTGGGGGATTATAGCACGATATAATATTCAGACAATGTCAAAAAATATGGCATGACTATTGACCAGACTGTTACTGTGTTTGGTTTAATTTATTTAAATGCAGTTAATAATAATCCAGATGAACTGATGAAGCCACCTCGTCCCATGTTGGGCTTCCAGGTTACCCCTAGAGCCCTATTAACGACCTCAGAAAATCATAACTCCTATTAAAGAAGATCCCAACGGACTTCACCAACCTCTTCAAGGACCTCAGACCCCCCCCCCCACACACACACACACACACTGCCATTAGCATTACCTTTAAAGTGCCTTTCTCCCTAAACCTAAATAGACGGGAGACTGGAGTTTTCACAGTATAATAAAAAAAAACATTCCTTTAAAAGGCCTCAACAATCACAGAGTTCTTTGAGTGCATGTCAGATGGATTTCTGAGGTCCTTGAAGAGGTCTGTAAAGTCCTTTGGGATCTTCTTAATATGAGTTATTAAGTTCTGACAGGCCTCCTGAGATCCTTCACAGGGCTGTGGGGGTCCTAAGAGTCTAGTTCCTGTACAAGAGCACAAAACCATTTTTTAAGCCTGAACTGAATCCTGTGAGTTCCTTCAAACAACCACAGATTATATGAATTATATTGGAGCCACTATAAGGAGATTTTGGACTACAAGCAGAATATTTCTATGAGAGATTCACAGATATTATAAGTGTTCAGGTGTGTTTGTATAAAATCTAATCCTGTCACAGTTTCCTTTAAATTTATTTGCTTTTTGCACAGTCAGTTATTTCTGGGATCCGTGACTGGACGGTCCCTGCAACGCTTCTCTCAAATATCTCAATATACAGTGAAACAAAACTGGGAAGCTTCTCAATAAGGAACCATCTGATGTCCAAATTTCCCCAAATTTCTCAACATGAAACCAGAAAAATCAAATGTCCCTGAAGTCCCCGACAGTCACAGCACTCACTCTACATTTCAACAGATTTTATAATTATGTGAAAATTAGGACATCTGCATAAAAGCAGGGTGACATGCTTTATCACTCTCACAAGGCAATCTCTAAATTTACAGCTGTGAAATGACAATGAAAAAAGAGGAAAGCAGCAGCGGGTGAATATTTCATCACTGGTGTATTGACACAAACATCTGAACAGCAGAACAAAGTGAAGAGAAATAAACACAAAAGAGAGTCATAATAAATAGACACGAAGAGGCTGAACAAATCAGATCATACATACACACATTTCAGTATATTAATTACAGCAACTTTTATACATTTGTACAAAAATAGAATCATTAGAGGCATCAAAAGCCTCGTTCAAGTTCAAAAAAATAAATATTTGCTCGATGCGCGCCAACAGTATATTTGATTCGTCAAACACAAAACATCAAGTTGAACTGAAACCATCTGCGGGCAGTAAATATTGTTTTTATCTGTCTGACAGCTGCAGTTTGCAAGCATGATGCAGATGTTGACTGGACAGTAAAGTCAGTGCAAAATAGAAAAGGTCGATTAGCCTGGAACAACCAGCACACTGATAAACAACAACTGTACGGAGAGACGAAAAGCCCACTCTGTCACCTTCACCCAAAACTCAGAAAATCCACAGCAACATGTGCAGTTATCAGACAACAATGCTCCCTCAGATATGACACAAAATGTGGAGCATATTCTCCATGTCTTTGAAACAGCTGATTTTTTTTGACTGTCATAAATCAGCTTATAAAAGTTTGGGCCATTAATGGACCCATGAAGTGTCCCCTTAGGGTCCAATGGAAAGCCATCAAAGACCTCAGGAAGATTCACAAGGACCTCATCAACCTCTTCAAGGACATCAGGAACCCCCTCAGAGACCATGTACTCAGTGATCTCAGCAACTTATCAAGGAGCTTGCCATTATGCTCAAGTACCTATGCAATATCTTCAAGAATGTCTATGAAATTTTCAAGGGCCTGTAGAATGTCCTTAAGGACCTGCAAAAGCCCCTCAAGGTCCACCAGAATACAGTTTAGTACGTTCATAACCCCTTAAGGCTTTCAGGATGCCTCATTAGTACATCATACCTTTCTTTAGATATCTCAGGAATATTCTCAAGGACCTTATCAGCCTCTCCTAGCACCTCATGATGCCACTGGTACAGACATCTACCAGGTCCTTAAGTACTTTACAACCAACCAAGTACCTGCAACCCTTTCAAGGATCTCAGGAGGCCCCTCCAGGACCTCAGTGCTCCCCAGAAAGATCCCAGAAAGATCACAGTGGACATTACCAATTTCTACAAGGTCCTCAGGAACCCCCTAAAGGACAATTACTTCAAGACCTCAGGCCCCTTCAGGACTGAAGAACTCCTATCAGAGCTTTCAGGACTTTAGAAACTCTGTAGGACAGTTACCATCCCCCAGACTTCCATCACTAGGTCCTTAAGGACATCGGTAACATTTCCAAGAACCAATGTCTTTAGGACTTATAGCTACAGCTAATTTTTTAAGCTTCCCACTGGTTGGGCTTCTAAGGCATCTGAAGTAACCCCGCATTCCCAGGAACCTCAAAAATCCACCTTTCTTATCCCCATTGAACCGCTACACCTTTGGCAGTGATCTCTTGACCGTTCCTAAGGACCTAATTTCTGTGTAAAGCTTTATAAACATACACAATTTAAAGAGCATTATTTTTCATAACTGCACAGTTCTGTGTGTATTTTACTGTCTGTATTTTATTTTAAAAATTATATTCAAAAATGTCCGGTTGACCTTGAATTTAATCAGAAATAAATGCTTACAAATTCCTGCATCCGCAGGAGCAGCGTCAGATGTATTCTTCTCCATGGAGGCCCATTTCAACCCGGCAATAAAAGAGATGAAATTCGTTCTATGACAAAAAATTTAAAAACACGACGAAGTTTAGTCAGTCTAATCATGTGGTCCAAATATTTTTCTGGCATCAATGGGCTTCCATATGACCTGCTAACAAATGCTTGAAATAAATTCACTTACATGAATCATTATTTTTATAGCACAGAAAAAGTAAATGAATAACAACATCAGAATAATGAATATTAGTCAACACTAATTTTCTTTTTGCACAATATTATTAATGAGTATAAAACAGATATGAAACAATTCCTCTTCATAATGTCAGGTATCGTTTATCCTGCTGCAGAAAAGAAAGCAATCAAACACCTTAACTATTCAAAAAAGTGAAATTCTCTCCACTCAGGATTGTTTGCACGCAGTGACACAAAATAAACGTGAAATTAGAGAGCTTGAAATGATTTGGATTTCCTCTGCAAAACCAAAGTTTTACCTATTTCAACTTAAACCAAATGCAGATTTTATTAAACACATCCTTCACGAAAAATCTGTGACAATCTTTCAAAAGTGGATCCAAGCACCAAAACTTGCATGCTCGTGTTTGTCGGTCTTGAATTTTCAAAATCGCCACCGTTTTCCAAGATCAGAGTTATTTCCAGCCTAGGAAACAGCAAACGCTTCTTGTAGAGAGAATAAAAACTGGCCGTAGCTTTGAAAACTGAAGCCAACGTGGAAGTGCTCTAAAAATGCATTCTTTCTAACAGCCACCAGGGGGCGACTCCTCTGGGCTTCCATTCCTATAGTAGTCTATGAGAAACCGGCCTTCAGACTTGACCTCTGAAGACTGAGTTTATGAGCTGGGGCGCTTGTTTAGGGTCATTTTGAGTTCTAAACTGCAATGAGCTAACACTGAAGGGACTCTAAATTTATTTCAATATTTTATAGAGCCACGATTGCTGAATATGATCCTTTATCTACACAAAGAGAGAGAAAATTATAAATGTGTGTCTAAAGTACCGGAGCCGCTGACTGCTGCACAGTGCCCTGCAGGTCGACCCCGATGGGCAGGCGGGGAGAGGTCCATCTGACAGATGTGGCTGAAACAAAAGTATTACACCACCGCTAACAGAGGAGAAAATATTTACGCACAAAAGCATGTATGCATAATTTAAGACTCTTACTTGGTCAGACGTGTTTGATTTCCTAGTGATATCATCCAAAAAGTGCATGCCTAGTTATAGGATGACACTTTTGCCACAGCTGGTGGATGTCATGAATTTCAAACGTCTCGTGAGCTTCTATCAAATATCTGTGCCAGTGTTGGTCCCAATAAAAATGCCGCTTTAAACTTTATTTCTCTCCTAAAACATTAAAAAAACATCCAGCAACAGAAGTGAGTGGGCAGGCCGGAGTGGAGCTTTAGTTACACCAAAGGAAAGAGATTAAAGTAATCAGATTACATGCGTTTTCACTTTAAAAACAGAGCTGTCAGCTGGTCTTCAGCCACATCAGCACACTGTGGTGAAAGGAAAGAGATTACAGTAATCAGATTACAAAACAAACGCAGCACAGATCATGTTAAATTGGATTAAAATAAAGATTAAATGATCTCTTCATTCTTTATCTGAACTTGATATCACAGTTACATTTCTTACTCTGTAACTAAAAGTAATCTGATTACATGAAAGAGTTTAATTTGTGTATTTTGATGTTATGAGAAATCTTTTCTGCTCACACTGTAGAAACTTTTTCAAAACATATAATTTCCTCCATCTGTAAAATCTTAAATATGTTTTTAGAGAATGAAAAATAATGATTTCCTGCACGGTGTGTCAGCTGACATCTGATGACATCTGAAAAATGTGGCGAGCGGTTCCTGAACGTGGACATCTGACACTTGGTTCCACAGTGTGCCAGATCTGAGCGCTTTCAGTCTCAAATGTCGTCAGATGTTCTTTTAAAAGTAATCCAAACTCGATCGCGTCCCTCCCTCTCCGGTCTCCCCTGTAAAGCTCCGCCCCCTCTGGCTAGGTGACTGACAGTTCACGGGGACTGTAAACGCCGTTAAACATCCACCTTTCCTGTTGAGGCATCGATGACACGAGCTGCTTGCTCTCTGCTCGCTCCGACTGAAAGCACAAGCAAAATCATAAAAGTAAACAGCCTCTTGGCATATTCTCCTGATGTCCTGCCTCCTCAGCAGCTGGAGTCCTCGCTGCCAGTGCCTCCACCTCCTCCGGCCTTGCTGGCAGCCGACGAGCTGACAGAAATCTGGCAGCCGTTGGTGACGTGACTCATGACCTTCTGTTTCAGCTGAGCGACTTGCTCCCGCAGCATGGCGGCGGTGGAGGCCAGGTCCGAGTTCTGGCTCTTCAGGACCTTCACCTTCTCCTCCAGCCGCGAGATGCGCTCCAGCTTCCGTTTGCGGCACTTGGACGCGGCGATGCGGTTGCGGAGTTTCTTGCGTTCCGCTTTGATTCGCTCCTGCGTCTCCAGGTCAATTGGCGAGAGGGAAGGTGGTGAGGTGGGGTCCCCTGGAGGGTGAGGCACCTCAGGGACGGTCTGCGGGGCGTCCAGACCTCGAGGGTGGGGCTGAGGAGGTCCACCGCCACCGTGGCCTGAGCCTCCGCCGTATGCCATCTGTCCTCCGGAGTATGGCATCTGGCCCGGGTTGTAGCTGCTGAGGTTGGTGTAGATGGGCATATCTCCACCTGACATCAGGTTCCTCTGGTAGGACGCCTGCAGGGAGACGCTGGAGGATGAAGGTGGGGACATGGGCCCGCCTCCTACCAGCTGGTTCTGCTTGTGAAGGTCTGCCAGTGCCTTGACAAAGCCGTCGGCAAATCCCTCTTGCTCGTTGGTGGCCTGGTTGCGGTACATGAAGGGGTTGGTGGAGTTTGACACCGGGCTGGTGGTGACCAGCCCCTGGTTGGACTGAATGATCAGGTGCTCCAGGTCAGGGGACGCCAGCTTCAGCAGGTTCATGTCCCCTGAGGATGCCACAGTGGACGCCGCTGATGTCATCAAGGAGCTGTTATTAGCCAGCCCCAGGTTGTTGGGGTTTCCACCCCTCCCTCCTGCTCCACCACCACTGGGGAAGTGATGACTTCCTGCCATTGACATAGCCTTCTTACTCATCAGCATCTTGTTTCCAGAGTAGCGCTCGTATTCGGCAATCTGACTGAAGCCAGGCATGGCGGGGGAGTCGTCGTGGTAGAAAGGAGTCTCCATCTTGGCCGTCATTGACAGAGAGGTGCCTCAGGGGAAATCTTCATAATCAGATTAACCTGAATGTGAGAGCGGATTGAAACGTTCCACTGACGTCTGCGGCTGGAGGATGAAGGCAGGACGAAGAGAAGAAGCCGAGTGCCTGAAGGAGGAAGAGACATGTCTGTGAGAGGATGAGGAGGACCAGGACAAGAAGAAGAAGAACACTGATGTGTAAACAAACTCATTCCACTGCTCTGAGTGTGGGTTAGCTTCACCCTGAGGTCAGGCTGAAGGAGCTCTGATTGGCTCTCCATCCTTACTGTTTCAAAGATGTCTTATCAAGACATCAAATATCTTTCCTCATTCATGTCTTCATTTTTATTCAGTGACTTTTCTCTGCTCTCTGGTTTATCAGCAGAAACAGTCTGACTCAGCGTTACGTTACCATATGCTCAAATAAAATGTTGTTTTACATGGTTACAACAACACTGGCTCTCTGTTAAAGATATACACAGTTTCCAAACTTACCTACAGCTTAGCCTCGAGTTTCTACAGCTCTGATTATTCTCAGTAAATATTTATTTTAGATTTTTTAAAAATGGATAAAAACTTTCATTTCCATTTGGATGATCTGCAGAATCATCAACCAAAAACCAAAACAGAGAAATTAAAGGCACACAAATTAAATGTTTGGCACATTTATTCTTATTATTCTTAACAAGGTTGCAATAATTCTCTGATCCTGCTGATTAACTCCAGCTGCACCATCTTGGACTGTAGCCGGTCATCCTTGTTCTGCTCTGCAGCCTTTGTGAGTTCGACTTCTCCACCTGTTGCCGGTTGTAGTTAGAGTGACTCCCAGCAGAGCAGAATGAAGACCACCAATGCCAGCTGCAGTCCAACAGGGTGGAGCTGGAGAGCATCCAAACATGGGATGAAAAGGACGCTGGGAGCCATCATCAGTGACCTGGCAGGTGTGTCCCACACTCTCAGGTTTTCCCTGGAAGGTTTCTCCTCGAGTTAGCTAACCCTGAAGTGTCTGCAGCCTCAGTGAGAGCTTTATTACCTCCTTAGGAGGACAGACGTTCACAGCGCTGCGCCATCATGAAAACATGACTGACAGTGACTCAGATCCTGCAAATGGTAATTAAGTGCTTTCCACTTCACACCATAACCTGCTGACATGTTTCTAACCTTTAACAACAGGCTGTGAAACCCAGAGCTGACCCTGCTACCTAGCGAGCTGCTGCTTTGTGTGACGAGCGTACGTTTATGGTTGATGGACGGCTTCTTATAGCTTTTCTACTCTAAGTACGTCTCATTCACCTGCTCACACACACATTCATGTAAGCACTGCCTAAGATTTACACACACACACACACTCCAGTAACACATCAGGAGCAACTTGGGGTTCAGTATCTTGGTGCTTCGGTGTAGACGGGGATTGAACCACCGACCTTCCAAATAGTGGATGACCTGCTCTCCCTCCAGAGCCACAAAGGCGGGAGTTACACCGGCTCGTCTCTCCAGCAGGAAGCGAGAGATGAGTGGACAGGATGGACGTCAATGAGACAGTTCCACTTTTAAAAGTCCACGTTTGGAGGATGATCCTGATCCAAATCCAGCGTGATCCACGCGTGCCTTTTCAGACACCAACGGGCAGCTACAGCTAGCTAAATAAGAGATACAGGATGCTCTCAGAAAACTACATTACTGAGAGTCAAACTCACGCCTGTTTCTCCAGAGTTCCCTACAGAGGCCAGAGCTGCAGCTTAAACTTGCCTCCATCTGTGGCTTCCTGCTGGTTAAGCCTGAAGAACTGTTACCCTGTGATGGACTGATGCAGAGGAGCAGACGCCGAAGTGGGAAGTTCAGTCCTAACATGATGGTCACTCACTGCATGAATCCACGATGCTGTGAACAGATATTTACTGACCCTCACAGCCCAGCGAAGTCTCATGAATGCACCGGCAGTCACCCCCTTCTTTCCTGCAGACGTGACAAACACACGCCAGCGGTTAGGTTTGAAAATCCAGGATTTCTTTCGCAGGTTTTCCCAAACTTGTGTGGAGTGATTCTGGTGAAGGTGAATATTTTTGCAGTATCATTGTGAGTTATTCTACTTGTTGTTAGTATTTTGGCTGCTGTGGCAGCATGTCCTCAGGAAGCAGGTCCTGAGTCAGTGAGACGGGACTGACGAGAATCCGTGTCATTAGATTAAAGTTTGGGACTATTTCATAAACTGCTGTGGGACTGAGTTTAGGGTTGCCAGGTTGGGTTCACAGATGGGCTGAATATATAAGTAGTGTGTGGATTTTGTAAGAATGCAACAATTGAAATACTGTCACAATGAAATTATGGGATTTTTCTGGGAGATGGTTTTGAAACACAGGAGAGACCTGAGAACTCTGGGAGTGTTGGTGGGTGTGGAGCAACGCTCCGAAGGAAAATAAGCTCCAGAGCTCCTCCATCAGAGCAGACATGGAGGAAGGTCCTGCAGTGAGCACCGCATTAATTATTATGGTGTGGGTGACAGAATGTATTGTGCATTTTTAAATGATTTTATATTAAATATGGAAGATAGATGCTACAACTGGCTCAATGGATTGGGGTAATTGCATTTTTATATTTTACACACACACACACACACACATATATATATATATATATATATATATATATATATATATATATATATATATATATATATATATATATACGCACCTTTATTATGTGGGTCAAAGATTGAAATTATTTTCCATATTACAAGTGTTGCTGAAGCTTTCACCTCCTCTGATTGGTTGATAGAAAACTCTCCTCTAAAGAACAGAAACATGGCTCTGAAAATATTGTGCAATTTAGGAAACACAGTGGTTACATTGAAGCTACATGGAGCAACAAATAAGCCACACCCACAGGCTTCACTGTCTTCCTGAATCCTTTACATGAATACAAAAACATCCTTTCAGCCTCGACGGTAAAGACGCAGTGAGTGTCGTGTGATGACGAAACCGACCACGAGGCGAGACGCCTGACTCGGCTCAGGTCCTCCGTCACCTCGATATTTGCTTCCTTATAATTTAATCAGAGCAGCGTATTGAGAAATTAGAGAAAACCCCCTCAGAGTGGGAAACAAACAGCCGTGAAGGTCACGTGTGAGGAGGATTGCACCACAGGAGAGGGTGAAAACATCAGGTAGAGGTTAGTCTGACAATCACAGGCTGCACACAGGTAATCATGTGAGCTCGGGTGAGTAACATCAGCTCAGCAGGATGAGTGTGAAGCTTACAGAGACAAAATCTGACATTCCTGCAACTCTTAACCTGAAATCAAGGAACAGCAACCAGAAAAACTGAACATCACTGCAGTCCTGGCTTCTCTTAAACGAACAGATGTGTGTACAGTCTGCATGTTCTCCCCGAGTACTCCGGCCTCCACAGTCCAAAGACACGCAAGTAGTCGGGTTAGGTTACCTGGTGACTATAAATTGCCCACAGGTGTGAATGGTTGTGTCTCTGTGTTAGCCCTGTGACAGGCTGGCAGCCTGTACAGGTGTACCCCCCCTCCCCTCGCCCTGTGGTGAACTGGACAAGCAGAAGAAACTGAATGGATGCTTCTTTTAACCCAAACCACCATCTCTGGCTCAACCGTACCACGTAATGATGAGTAAAAACATATTTTACATTAATTATTTAAAATAGCAGAAAAAGTGTTTGGAACTGTGTGAGTGTTGGAGTCAATCTTCCAGTGGAGCTTTGGCCAGTTTATAGACGGTTTGGCTCCTTTCAGTTTAGTTTTTATTGTTTGGAAATATTTACTTTAAATGTGACCAGTTTAAGTCTTTAAATATAATTATATGAAAAAGCAGCCTGTTAGTTTGTGTTCACGGACATAAGCCGGTATCTGTCCGCAGACCCGAGCCGCGACCTTCCTCTGAGCCATTTGTTTTCAGTGCCCACGCCGAGCTTAAATTAATAATGTATAAAGAAATTAAAGTTACTTTCAGCGGCTCTCCTGCTACAAGGGGTCGGCTCCACATGTTTGATCTGGCAGAGTTTTCATGTCCTTCCTGAAGCGACTCCAAAGCGGATCATTAGGAATGATGTGCTGAAAGGATTCCCTCCATCGCTGACCCCTCGGCCTCCAAATGTATCAGAGGTCATTTAACCTCCCACTGTACGTCACATAGATCGGAATAAGGCCAGCTTAGTCCTGTCACATGCCGTGTGATATCTTAGGGCTCCGCCCACATGTGCATTTCCACTTCTGTTTTTATTAAAATTAATTTCCCATCAACATGAAAACACAAACCTGACCTGCTGGCTGATCAGAAGCCCAGAAATACAGAAGCTCTTCTCTGTGAGGACTTTTCCAAAATCCTTTTACATGAGGACAAAAAGCTGAAATACACACAAAAACTGTTTTCCACGACACCTGCGCAGGTGTGGACAGGCCTGGAGGCGTA
>JAMQGT020014618.1:0-16959 GCA_024447675.2 Pterophyllum scalare | reverse complement strand
GTTGCCTACTGGTTCAGTTAAGTGTCTTGCTGCACAAGTCATTATTGAGGCCTTGGGAAAACAACAGACACCTCTCTGTTCTCTGCTGCTAAACTAAAAACCTCAGACTGCAGATTTTTTGCCAGAGAGCAAGAGGCAGCACACTGACAGACAGACAGACTGCTCTGAATTCTCATGATTCCACAGAGAGAAAGTCTAAGATGGAGTATTAAACAGCTGCTACCACACTTTCCACAATCTAGCACTTTAATTGGCCAGGCTGAACAGAAAGCAGTCCACGGGGGATGTCTTTTCTGCAGCGGTGACAACCTTTCTTGGGTGTGCAGCGAGCAGCAACTAAACTGTCACTGTGGAATTATGGAAAGAGACAGGCATTAGGCTGATCCATCAACAGGCAGAGGAAGTTTTATGCCTATATATGCCATGGCTTGCTGCTGTTCAGCAAGGAGAAACTACTATTTCTGTTCCATAGTCTGCTGCAGCTCTTTGTGAACATGAACAGTTTCGTGGTCAAAGAGTCACAACTGTTATTTTTTTTATCATACTCTATACCATATACTTTTTGTAGGTGAAGTCCCAACTCTGAATACAAAGTGTCCTGAAACTCACATTCACATCTAAAAAGAAAAAATTCACCCTAGAAACAATGGTGGAACAAGATGTGATTGCTGATCCAGCTGGAAAAAAAAAGAAACATGGCCTCTTTTTCATGTTCTATAAATTCCTAACACCCTAACTCAGTGAGCCAGCAAGTGTCAGAGAGCAACTGCATTCATCTCTGGTTTATGTAATGTTTACCTAAGAATAGGTACATCTTTACTCAGCATCCCTAAATCAGTCCTTTAAGTAGGTCAAGGACAGGGTTAGTCATTAATCACTTCATAAGGAAACATTAAAACCAGTGGGCTGTGAAGGAAAAAACTTTTATGCTGTGTTTGGAGGTATGCAAAGTTCTCTGGAGGATTCAGACAACTTTTGTTTAAGTTCGGATGTTTAAAACATAAAGGTTTTCTTACAATGTACTAATGTTTGGAAAGGAGTTAGCAGTTTGCACTTCCAGTTCTGCTACTTTGCAGTCAATGTGTGGGTGTTTGTTATTAGTTATCAGGTAATGAATTAACATAGATCAGGGGTCTTGAATCTGTTAGCCACTGTAGATGGGCAAATTGTCTCAGTTAAGGTGATTGGCACTGATCTAGACACAAAAATATCTAGTTATGGATTTCAAATTTTAAAAGAAAGAAGAAGCTCAGAGGAAAATAGGGAGTTTAACAGTGTGTGGACAGATTTATTTGCTTTCACCACCAACGCTGCTGGCTTCCTGGTACGCTTGATATGCGGCTGGACTTCTGTCAAAATCAAATTGAAACTTTGCTATTTTTTTGCTTACTTTTACCATATTTAAAGCTATTAGGTTTCTAATTTGTTTAATGATCATCAAAGGAGGCTCTTTTTAATTAAATTCTGAGGGGGCAGAGCTTTATATATTATACACGCTATTAGCCATTTTTCCCTCCACTTCACAATAGATTCATTAAAACATATAATTCTAATAAGCAAACAGTTTTAGCTGATATTGTTATATAATTTAATGAGTGTGACAAAAACATGGTGTTATTGTAATGAAAATGAAAAATTAAAATACTAAATAATCATATATAACCCACTGCAGAGAAGTCAAATGTGGTCAACCATTCCTGTGAGGTTGATAGGCTGTGTCATCTTCATTAAGATAGCTAAAATAGACTTTATTTAACTCAAAGTTGGGAAAATCTTTTGTTACAGCAGGTGAAAAATTTGGTTAAAATTAGGTTAAAATCAACAAACATACAACACAGCTTAAAAAGTAGGAAGTTTAAGGATCAATCATATTTTTGGTTGGGGTAGCCCTCCATTGGTGTTTTCCTATTGTGAGTGCATTTATACTTCAAAAAATTCAAAGCGTTGTTAATTTGTGAAGAGTAAAAAGAACAAATTAAACATGCGATTATAGCTAGCAGTTGATAGCTGAGCTTAACTTAGCATAAAGCCTGAGACTGGAAGTTATGTGCTAGACTTTAGACTCCAGCAAGCCACTGTTTCCTACAAATGTTCAAAATAAACCATTTACACCATACATATTGTATGCATAACATACATGGTATATATTGTACTATATATTAGTGAGCTTTACAGGTGTTGGACAAAACCAGGCTAGCTTTTCTGCTGTGGAGGCATTTCAGTAGAGTGAGCTTATTGTTCAAGAAACCAGTTTGAGATGAGTTGAGCTTTGTGGCCAGGTGCATTATCTTTCTGACTTTACTACAAGCTCATGAGAATCTGTTTCCTGTTCTTAGCAGACAGGAGGGCACCCGGTGTGGTCTTCTGCTGCTGTAGACCATTTGCCTCACGGTTCAAGCTGTACAGAGATTTCAGAGATGCTCTTCTGCATACCTTGGTTGTAACAGGGGGTTATTTGAGTTACTGTTGCCTTCCTCTCAGCTGGAAGCAGTCTGACCATTCTCCTTTGACTTCTGACATCAGCAAGGCATCTCTGTAAACCTAGAGATGGCTGTGTGGAAAATCTGAAATACTCAGACCAGCCTGTCTGCCACCAACAACCGTATCATGTTCAAAATCACTTCAATCCCTTTTATTTCTTCTGATGCTTGGTTTGAACTTTTCCAAAATGTTAAATGATAAATTTAATATATGGACATGTGTTCATGTTCACAGTGAATCACTTTATATCCTGAACAAAAGTCTTTTGCTTTATTTACTTCAGCTTCAACAGTGGCATCCTTACTTTTCCATTTGTTTAATAAGCAATCCAGCACCCACATGAACTACACTATAAACAGCCTCTATGTGTGTGTGTGTGCGCGCGCGCTTATGTGTGTGACTGTGACAATGCCTCAATTCTTAGTCTGTAATCCTCTGAGGGATATTGCTTCCAGTAGCCGCTCAGCTGCTCCAGCTTCCTTAATTACACATCTGCGCTGACGCGCTACAACTGTAATCTGGCATGATGACACTATATGCTACTGCTAACATCAAGCAGCCAACCTCATGTCCATATAAAAGTTCTTCTGTGTATAAAAGACAGATGAAGCCCAAGAGGCTTGGCCACTTCCTCAGAAACTAATTACCACTCAGTAGCATGTAATTACTTATTGGGGCAGATGGGTGAGGGCAAAAGGAGGAGTTGACTTGCATGGGAAAAGGTCACTGGTCTGGCAAAGAGGCATGTGGGAAAATCGGTCACTTTGATGTCAGTGACTGATAAAGACATTTGAATTACACACAAAGACCAAAAAAGAAGTCTGTATTCAGTTAGACTTTTTTAAAAAGTATCTGCGCTGTCGTGATCTGACTCCTGTTAAAGGTAAAAAGACTGCAGTTATGTGGCGCCTTTATACCAAGAACAGTGCAAAAGTGCTTTACAAAACCTCACACCCACTCACACCTAAAATCACACACCGATGGAGGTGGAGCTGCAATGTAAGGTGCAGACCTGCACATGAGAAGCAGATTTATTTCGGTGTCTTGCTCAAAAACACCAACATACGTGGAACAGGCTACCTGGGGACTCAACCACCAACCTGAACAATTACAGAAGAGCCTATTCCAAATTTATAGATCAAACTTTGCCACCTGTTACCACTGACTTAAATTTTTTTTTTTTAAAAACAGCAAAGGATGCAGCCACAAAAGAGCCTCAGCTATCATCTGGCTTCTATCTCCAGTGTGTTGGATTCTGCAGCTGCCTATTAAGACCCGCTCATCAGCTGGGTAACAATAAGCTTCGTAAGGTTCAGTCTGACATTCTTTCCTGGCTCCTCTTTGGTTCTTTAGTTGCCTTTTAATGGAAAAGTGTTTAGGGAGAAAATAAACCCGCTTCTTATCTTTGCCAGCAGCTGCCCTGTGGTTATGCTGCCCCCACAGGGCGAGTGCTGCTGTCAGTGTGAAAATGCTGCCGGGGAGGTCTGGCGTGAAAAGAGCTCGGGGAGGTGGAGATGGGTGTAAAAGACAGGCAACTATACTGTGCAAACACACAAAAACACACAGAGCACAGTGTTTGTGCCAGCGGGCTAATGGAAACTCTAGGGATTTTAGAACATGTAACAACAAGCTTCTACTGCTGGTGTGTAAAATAAAGCTACGGCTTGAGAACTGCAGTTGTAACTTCACCCTGACCTTTGATCCTTTATAATTTCCCTTCAGGGATGAAATGACTATTCAAACCAACATAGCGATATTAAAAAATAGTTTGTGATGTGGTTTGGTTGTACAAAGCACTGAGCACAGGCGCACAGATACACACAGGCAGACATCTCCTTTTGGGGAAGCATGGACGCCGACATTGCCGTGAGCCAAATACTGTGCTATGTGTGTCAAAGGTTATCGACCTAACCTGCTCTGACATTTTGCTTACCGTAGAGGGGTTCAGCTGGGTAATTGTCTGAGACCCAGAACTGTTAAATTATAAGCACCTTAAAATTGCTTTCACTTTTATAATTGTTATTCCTAAGGTCAAGCATAGCCAAATCAATATTTATGAACATGAAGAAAAAAAAACTCTCAGTGGGGAGATTACCCTGAAACACTCACACTTAAAATGCTGAACGTAAAACTGCACAATAGATAATTACAGTGAGATTTTGGGCTTTTAAAATAATACATTATTTAGTCCATCAGCACAAACAGATGCACAAAAGCACAATGCAGGCATATATTTGCAATAGCCGAAATAATTACATGGACATGCTGGAACATAATGATGAAATAACTCTGAGATGCTGCTCTTATTATATATGGCAGTCAAGGCAGGGGCTAACTTGGAGTGGCACATTAAATAAAATTTTTGGACAATGTTTGATTGCGAGGCTGCTCACTCAGCAGTGGAGCTTTCTTTGGTTCTGCTGATCTAAATACATTCTTTACTCATACTGAGGGTCAGAAACTATTTTACTTCATCATCATTTTACATTTTAAGGCTGCATCGAATAAGATTTGTTAAATATTGCTTGTAAAAATCTCTGGGTTTTTTTTACGTGTTAGATTATAGAAAAATTGGTAGTCAGTAAACAATGATGACATGACATACTATTAACTCACATCAACACTCATAAAAACTGTCTTTTTTATTCTGCTTGTAAAAGTAAGACACCAGAAGTAAGACACCAGAAAACTACAAATAATTTTGCTTGTTTTAATAAGTACACTCACCAGCCACTTCCTTAGTTACGCCTGTTCAGCTGCTTGTTTGCGCCAATATCTAATCAGTCAATCACATGGCAGCAACTATACATGGTCAAGGTGACCTGCTGAAGTTCAATCTATGCATCAGAATGGGGAAGAAAGGTGAATGAATTGACTTTGAATGTGGCGTGGTACTTGGCGGCAGATGGGCTGGTCTGAATATTTCAAAAACTGCTGATCTACTCAGATTTTTCACACAGCCATCTCTAGGGTTTACAAAGACTGGTCTGAAAAAGAGAAAATATCAAGTGAGCAGCAGTTCTATGGGTGAAATGTCATGGGTGTTAATGCCAGAGGTCAGAGGAGAATGGCCAGACTGCTTTGAGCTAATAGGAAGGCAACAATAACTCAAATAATCACTTAGTACAAACAAAGTATGCAAAAGAGCATCTCTAAAAGAACCTTGAAGCTAATGGGCTACAGTAGCAGAAGACCATACCAACTTAGACTGCAGTTTATAAAAGGCTCATCAAAATTGGACAACAGAATATTGGAAAAAAGTTACCTGGTCTGATGAGCCTCAATTTCTGCTGCAACATTTGGATGGCAGGATCAGAATTCGATGGAAACAACGTGAAAACACGGATACCATCCTGGTGTGTATGAATTTTGCACTTCTGGCCACTTAGTACCAACTGAGCATCATTTGAACACCACAGCCTACCTTAATATTGTTGCTGACCACGTTCATCTCTTTCCATCCACATTGTGCCCATCTTCTGACTTTTTACTTCCAGCAGGATACCACACCATGCCACAAAGCTCAGTCATCTCAAACTGATTTCTTGAACATAATAATCAGTTCACTGTACTCAAATGGCCTCCACAGTCACCAGAAATCAATACCAAAGAGCACATTTGAGATGAGATGGAACAGGAGATTTACATCATGGACCTGCAGCTGACAAATCTGCAGCAACTGTGTGAAGCTATCGCGTCAATATGGCCTGGATTCTCTGAGGAATGTGCCTAGCAACTTGTTGATTCTGTGCCAATAAGAATTAAAGCAGTTATGAAGGGAAAAGGTAGGCCAACCATATACTAGAAAGGTGCACCTAATGAAGTGGCTAAAGAGTGTATATTGTATATACTGTACATTTTATAATTGTTAGTCAAGGGTTATGTTTGCATGATGTATATTTTTTTTTATGTCAATGCACTTCTTTGACTTTATTTTCTACATTGTACAGTTAGTAAATTAAGCAACCGGCATAATATTTGATCTGCAGTATGTTTTCTGTGTGAGTATATGAACATTTTGTAATGATGAGTTGACTCATTTAAACTGAGACATGCTATTTTTCCATAAGCACGTTTCATGTTTTGTGCCTATCCAGATTCAATTTCTAATTTAACTGAATCTTGATTAGGAATTTGAATTTTATGGACATTATGAATATTTCCCAAAAGTGCACAAATGATACCTGGCAGGAGACTTTATTTGCATTTTTTAAATTAATTTGGAGAGTTTAGCATTAAAATAAGCCTTGAAAAGGTCATTAAAATTTTTCTCCAGGCATTTTTAAAGATTCCTGATGCTGATTTTCCACAAAAGGTTTTAAACTCTACAAGCTAGTTTTAGTACCACAAATCAGACTATTCTTTTCTGTCTTGATTCCAGCCTTCATGTGTCTAAATTCTAGCTAGTAAAATTCAAACATCAAAGTGAAGTAACAAGAAGCAAAACCCACAAAAAGAAGCATTTTTAATGAATGCTGCATGCAGCAGACTGATGGCAGTTGGGGGTGACACCAAAAACAGACTGCAGGTGCACGGCCCACAAAGCCACTTGTTTTAAGATGCGCTTTTGTGGAACAAGAGACCAGCTGCTTATAAGTCCTTCATTATAAAGCAAGCATTTTCTCTTTAGCCGACCATCTTTTTCTCCAAGTCCTAAGTGTTCAAGCATCATCCATGTCAAGTGGCAGGACCCTGTCACCCGGGCAACAGGAAGGAAGCTATTTTGAGCAGTGGGCACTCTGCCACTCCCGTAGGAGCCGCAGCCTTATGGCAGTGGTGAGAATAGCTTGGAAATGGCAAAAAAAGATTTTTGCTGCAAAGATGCACATCCTGCTGATAGCAAAATGTTTTTATTCATTTTATCTGCTAATTTTATCTTCTAAATGGACATATACACTCAAAACAGGTTCTACAATATATACAGGCAGGTGACAAATTAAAGGAAAACCTGAACACTGGCCTAACAGTAAGGGGATCTGGTGGGTAACTTAACCTATCTTCTTGTATGGTTTGGGTTCACCTAGGGAGAAGGGTCAGATCAGTACAAAGTTGCTCTAAGTGATGACCTTTATACCATGATAAAAAACACTTCTATTCTGTGGCTCTGACAGTCACCAGATCTCAACCCAGCAAATGAGGGAATATCTATCAAATAAGGAAAATCATATGGAACAGCCTCAGAGACTTGTAGAACTAAAGCCATTAGGTTGTCCTGAGGGCATGCTGTAGTCCATCACTTAACTAATACACAATTTTTCCTTTAATTTTTCACCTCTTTACTGTCATTTGTGTTCTGTTCTGAAGTTTCAGATGTGGGCTCAGCTCTAAGAGCTTCAGGACTGAAATACAACATGTAAACGGGGACGGGTCCTGTGACACTGAAACACCCTAAAGAGCACTACATGTTTCTAAACATTATTGTCAACGGTGACATATTTAGCTCAAGGGCAAAGAACATGGGGGCCTGACCTCCTGGTCCTCCAGCTGAACTGTGCAGTAATCACATCATCTAGATTCAGTGTGAATCCGCTCATCTCACAAGACTCTACATTGTATTTTCAGCTCCCTTAGTGCTCAGATACAAGAACAATTCCTGATGGGCACCGTGTAAGTGTGCTTTAAGAAACTGAGAGATATCTCATTAGAATGCCCAGCTTACAAATTGAAGCTATAATTGCATACCCTGCACATCACTTACGCAGTAATGTCTCCCATTTCAGTGTGTTTATTTCCCCAGGTGGAACAGAGACCAAGCTCTAAAAATCACTGCGAGCCATCCGTTCAATCCGGCTGCTGCAACTAGCTGAGGGAGGACAAGCTGAATCGACAAGCAAACAAACACAGACATCCCCATGGCCTTTATTTACAATGAGCCACAACCTCCCTTGAGAGGGGCACAAGGTACAAAACAAGAGGCACGAGCCAAGCAGAAATGGCAGTGCTGCCTAATGGCTGTTCTGGCTGCTGTGAAGCTAAATGTATAAAACAAATGTGAGATGTAAAAGTGCAAGCAAACTTTTTTGCTTCCAGTGAAACCAGCAGCAGATGTTGTTTTAGTCAGGAAGTTTATGCTGATTTTGTTTTTGTGATGATGATCCGAAAAAAGGTGTTATATCCAAGTTAAAACAGGGAATAAACAGAAACACACTTAAATTCAGGCAGTGGGTCTCTCACAGTGATAACACTGCACAGAGTCTTTATTTCCTTTGATGACACCTTATAAACTTTCACTAATTTTTAGCTATATTTTGACAGGGAAACCTCACAATTGACTTGAAGAGAGCAAAGTCCAAGTCAGCAACATAAACCACCAGGTCTCAAATTGAAAGTGTAAGAATTTATCAGAGAAAAGTGCCAGAGAAGCTCGCAGAACCTCACAGAATACTTACGTGTGCCATCAAAGCGTGTAGCGATGGTGTCTAGAAAGGTGTTCTGTGGGGCCAGGAGGCCCTTCATCACTGGCATCTTGACCCTGATGTGGGAAGGCCAACTGCTGGCCTGAGGTCACACCATCCTAAAGGCACAGCAGGTAGCTTCCAGAGAGTCTCAGCAGGTGTGGGAGACTTTGAGGGTGACTCTCCAGTGCCAGTCGCAGGGACACACATTTACAGTAAATGCGGCCACCCTTCCCGAAGCATGCCTCTCAGTAAAACAATAGTGCAGCTTTGGGAGGACTAAAATAGCTCACTCCAACGATGCAGAGGTTCGGAGTCAGTCTCGAAATGGAGAAATTAAGAGTCACAATCACGAGCAGCTGCTCAGCCAGGAAGAAGGGATCAAGCGCAACTGACTCAGAGATCCAAAGAGCTTCAAAACAGTGAGCCCAGCTGTTGCTTGTCTGCACCTTTCTGTCAGAGAGCCGATCCCAGCAGCAACGTGGAGGAAGTTATCCTCCAAGTCCGCTGCGCTTTCCATTTAAAGGAGGACCACAAATATGTGCGACGAAAAATAACAGCATGGGTCTACATCTCTTTTCAGTGATGCTCAGTGATGTGTCAGGATGCTGTGGGGGAGTAGTTGCATCTTCTTGAGTGTTCTCCCCTCCTCGCTACTCTCACTCTCCCTCACTCCGGCTCCCATCCGCTCCTGTGATATATCAGCCAATGAGAGGCTGGCGTCCTCTGTAGGGACCTGTTTTCATCTGTGGTGGGGGTATAGAGAGAGAGAAAGGGAAGGGAGGGAGAGGTAGAGGAAAGAGGGAGGAAGGGAGGGAGGAGGCTTTTGGAGCGTCTGACAGCACCATCACACCCAGCAGTGGTACTATCAGCACATGGCTTTTGTGGGCATGTCTGCAAACCAAGGAAAGATGGATTACCTGTATATCAGTTAACACAGGCTTTTGTATTCTGTTGGACTGTGTGCTGTATTGTCATAGGAATCTGGCTAAAGGGAGACTGTCAAAGTATTCTAATTTATTTCTTTCATCCAAGTTCGTGAGAGAAGGAGCCGCAGCCCCGAAACGCGATTCCTAGAGTATTTTTGATTCAATCTTTAATGTTCTAAATGGGGCTGGTTGCTGTTGCCCTATCACCCCCTGCAGAGTCCTCATGAGAGAGTTAAGACTCTGGGATAAAAGCTGCTAAGAGCGGATTAAAAGGATAAGCCTGGAGATGTTTTTCATGACGATTCGATGTCAAAAACCCCAAACTTGACTCACGTTGACCCAAGAAAGCAATACGGCTAAGCCAACAAGGGGAAATACCTCTAGGCGGTGAATGTGCTTAACAGGGAGATAAATCATCTCTCTATGTTCAAAGAATCCTGTCAAATTTAATCTCATTAAAATTGCAGTAATCAGGGAAAGATGACCCATTTGCTATTATTAATGTGATCAATATTAAATGTTGAACCTGGAACCTAATATTAGGGGTTATTTTGGAGGGTGATGTGGCTAATATTATAGGCACTGTATTCTGGTCTTTTGATAATTATTAAAAAATGTATATTCTCCTCTCTTTTATGGAGGAAAATAGGCAGAAAACTGAGTTGATTTTATTCATTATAAGGAGGTGTTCTTTACTTCAGTTTTACTTAACTGTGAAACACATTTATTGCTACTTTTTTTGTCCCTGGTATTTGTATGAGGTGAAGAATAAAAAACTACAGTTGCATACTTTTGTCAAGAAGTAAAAGAAAGACTAGAAGAAATCCTACACGATTATATACACACAGTTTTATACTTCGGACCAATCAGCTCAACACTCCAAGTAGCAGCTTATGCAAAAGGACTCAAGAATATTTTGATAGTGCTGTTTTCTGGCTCAAAAGACTCACAACATAGACAATAAACCTGCTAATATCCCTGCAAAATAAGATAAAAAGAATGAGATCTTCACTAGATATTTTCTGCACCATCCATCAAACGCATACTCTACGCAAATTGGGAGTCAAGTAAACAAAAAAACGATGAGGAAAGAAATATAATAGAAATTTCTTGTGGGGGTTGGTAATCTTGGAGCGATTTAGCACATTCAGCATCTGTGTGGGTGTTTCCTCTCACCAGAAAATGCATTTTTAATTTTCACGGTGAAAAAAAGAAAAGAAAAAAGAAGCACATTGGTTTTAGATCTTGACTAACAGTTCTGAAAGCAGCTGCAGACTTCTGCGAATAGCCATGTCAGTGAAGAGGTAGCTCCTGCTGTTATATGCTGTAGGTGGTTATTTTAGGGAATAATTAAACAAAACCACAAACATATCAAATGTTAATTGCTGGGAGCAGAGGTGAGCTGCATTTTCAAAACAAAACAAACAAACAAAAGGTGGGGGAAAAGACAGTGAAAGTGAAAGGCTTGGAGGCTTTAAGAGAGTATTGTTTCCTCTCTCGGATCCTGTTCAAGCCCTGGCAGCAATTCACTGCTTTCTATTTTTAATGACCTCTCATTGTCCCTTCTTCTTGTAGTTCATCCGTCGCTGCTTGTCACTAATAAAGAGCCTAATACATTAAACATGCTCACGATCTTCTCTGCGGTCTAATGTGACAGTGTGATGCGCAGATGGTCAGGTGAAATATTATCCTCAACTACATTTCCCATAATTCTCAGTTTTAAGGGGACTGCTTCTAAAATTCTCTTTTTTGGATGTGAAACCTGGACGGTTCTGCTGACTTAATTATGTGCATAATTAAGACAGAAAATTCATTCTTTATGAATATTTATAGAACTGACTGTAATTTACCAAACTTGAATGAGAAACCATGACCCTAATCCTGATTTAAATTGCAAGACAGATAAACTCCATGACCAGGGTGATTCACACTTCCCTCAGCATCCATTGAGAAGTCAGGCCTGCCTTTCTCAAATCTGTCTGTTTACAGTGAATTAACTTGTGAGAGAGCAGATGTGCAGTCGCAAGCTCTGAGCGTTTGTGTCTGTAAATCCTCTGGGCATGTGAGGACGACAGACAGAGGAAGACACAAACCATCTAACTAAACACCAAGAAAAAAAAAAGAAGGCAATCTGGAATGAATAAACAGCAAATGAAAGAAGGAAGTACTTGCCAAGCAATATATTCTAATGTGAAACCACACAATAACACTCTACATATTAAAAAATAAATCATAAAAGCACATTATCAATACAAATAAAACCATTTAGGTTCATTCCATTAAAGTTTATGGAGATTATTTTTGTACGTTAAGCTATGCAACTGCTGAATGCACAAAAAAAGCTTTGTTTTATAGTGGATACTTTATTTAATCAAAGTATAAATTAGTCAACAACTTAAGAAAAACATCAAATTAGTGCCATATTGCTGTTTGCCAGCTTTCTTATGGGGAAACTTAAGATTCTTTTAGCTAGTGTGTAACACTCGTATATATGGTTGTGACATTATGAAGCCAAAATAAAGCGAGAACGGTGTCAAATCTCGGCTGAAATGGGGCGTTACTAAAAATATTAGCCCACTTTGTGAACGATTCGACCTGCAGGAGACAAGCATGCCTTGCAAAAACACAGAAGAGGGGTGGCTCTTGTTCAGCTTTTAGACTCGTGTTTTCTTTGAGGTTAAAGATGGCAACTTTTAAAAAAATTAATTAAATAAGTAACATACAGATACATATGCTCTCTCGTTTTCATCTCCCACCCCGCATTTTTTTTAAACTAAATTTTATAACTTAGATGCTATTAATTCAGCTGAAGGCACTAACAGTCATAGCTACGACCAAGACTTCACTGTTTCTTTTAGGGCTAACCAGCGGTTAAATGATGGACCTGTGGGCGACAGCATTAACACGACCTGCTGCTTGTCTACATATTAGACTGGCCCCCTCTAGTGGTGACAACAAAGTCCTGACACTCGTATTGCTCTGGTTATGATGAAAATTAAGAAATAAGCCGTTCAGATGGTGAGCACTGCAAGCAGACAGATATTGAAGCCTTCTTTGCTTTCATAAGGATCATCAGTTACAGTCTAGATTAATGATGCTTACCAGTAATCAGCTCTTCTGGTCTGAAGGGTCCACTTCACTCAAAGTGAGCTAAAACTGGGAGCTCACTGAGGGAAAGCTGGCCAAGTCTGCATAGAACCATCCTTTTAGACAAAAGCCTAAAAAAAAAAGAAACTTCCACCAATAAGCATATGACATGACATCATTAACTAAAGCTAAAAATAGAATAGTTATCTTTTCCAGCACATGCTGTGACTGCTGTCTAACAATGCCATTCTAAAGGGACCAAAAGGATGAAAATCAGCCACATGAGAGGGGTGTGTTTTGTAGATTTAAATCTTGCCAAATGGTGCTTTAGTCGTCACAGGTAATTTCAGTAAATGGGATCATGAGACAGTGCTGCTGCTCTGACATTCAGTAACAGATGGTGTAAACTGAAAGGATATTTTAAAAATAAGAAGTTTCAGAGTTTTGCAAGCTTTAGCAAATCCACATGAAAATATATTTACTAGTTATTATTTTGCCTTTTCTTTAAATTTAGACTCAAAAGGCACACCTCCACTGCCTCAGTGGAAAAGAGGTGCTCCCCTTCTCTGCCTTGTAGACACTCAGGTGACATTCCTAAAGAAATCTGACTTAACTCTTTTTAATCTTTTTCGGAGCAGTTAAACATGACTCAGAGATTTTGGGTAGCTGGAGTCAGCTTTTTGGCACTGGCACCAGTCTTTTTCAGTGGAAACCTTCTAGACTGGGCACAAACACCATGTTGGTTAAAAAAAAATAAATTGATACCGTTTATGTCATGATACCCTGGTTGAGTCCTCAGATTTCAGTGAACAAAACTGACAAAACACTTTTGCACTGCACAAATTTACAAATACAGTTGAAAAAAAAATGAAACAGTCAAATGTACATTTTTTTAATTGAAAATGAAAGATGATGTTTTCTTACAAAGGCACACTTCATCAAGTTGGTCATAAATAAACTAAAACTAGAGGAATTCATTCAGCACTCATAACAGAGTCTCTAAGTAGTTTCAGGAAACAGTCTTCCCCAAGAGGAATTCAGCGTATTCTTTTCTGCGCAGCACCCGGTGCATTTTGAACGTGTTGGGTGAGGTGCCTGAGTAGGCCATCATCTGCTTACGAAGTTCATTAAACGCACCGTCTGCCACCAACTGCACCCTCATTGGTCCAATGCTGCCTTTGATACGGAATGATTTGTAGACTGCAGAGTCCTGCTGGAGAGAAATGTCCAACTGGGAAGGAGGAGAGGAGACAGCAAACAGAAACACAATGTAGAGTCATTTAATGATGAATTGCAAACATGCTGCCTGTTGGTGACCTTCATTATAATTTGTCTTACCTTATGTCGTTGTTCCTCTGTAAGTCTCCTCACACCTTTCAGCTCTAAAAACACCTGGTAGTGAGGGTCTGAGCCACCAATTGAATCTCCTGCAATGCCGCAATAAATAAAATATATGGTGCATAAGAGTTTAATAGGTAGCCTATCATATTCAAATTTCTTCTGAGTATAAAGAAGACCAAAGGTTACCTAGGATGCCACTCTCAGCACAGCAGTAGTCAACCAGCTGAGCTCCTGGCCACTGAGCAACAGCTTTCTTCAAAGCATCGAGGAACAACGCTTCCGACACTTTCTCTCCTCGAACGTTCAGCATCTGACCTCGTCTAGCAGAGCACGGGAATAAGGAGAAAAAAAATTGTCATGCCTTATATACACACACACAGCATAATGGAAACTGTATGGCTGTCCACTGCAGTACCTGTACTGAAACTCCACAATGGGAGACTGGTTGTGAAATCCAACAACTTTAACAATGTCTCCAATGCGATATCTGTAACACAGTAAATATGAGGTTCACCTATGCAGCTTTCCAACACATCTATTTGTTAGTTGTAATATTAAATTTTAATTGCACTGACAGTCATATGGAGCCACTGGACAAAGCTGATTATACATTCACCAACAACTTTGTTCTGTGCACCTGTTCAGCTGCTCATTAACACCAGTATCTAATGAGCCATTCAGCAACTCAGCGCATGCAGGTATGTAGATATGGTCAAGACAACCTGGTGAAGTTCATAATAAGTGTCAAAATGGGGAAGAAAGGTGATTTAATGTGGCGTGGGTGTTGGTGTCTGATGGGCTGGTCTGAGTAGTTTTACTGCAATATACGGGGATTTTCCCACGCAACCATCTCTGGGCTTTACAGAGGATGGTGCCCAAAAAAACAAACAAACCAAAAAATCCAGTAAGTGGCAGTTCTCTGGTTGAAAATGCCTTGCTGGTGTCAGAGGTCAGAGGAGAATGGCTGCTTTCAGCTGCAGTAACTCAAATAATCACTTGTTGCAGCCAAATTATGCATAAGAGCATCTCTGAAAACACAACACTTTGAAGCAGACAAGCAACAGCAGCAAAAGACCATACCAGCTGCCACTCCTGTCAGCTAAGAACAGGAAACAGAGGCTACAATTCACACAGGCTCAAAGAGATTAGACAGTTTAAGATTGGAAAAACATTGCCTGGTTTGATGAGTTTCAATTTCTGCTGCAACATTAGAATGGCAGGGTCAGAATTTGGTGTAAATAACATGAAAGCATGAATCCATCCTGCCTTATAACAAAGGTTCAGGCTGATCGTGGTGGTTTAACGGTGGGGGATATTTGTTTGATCTCCGTAATAACAACATCCTTTAAACTCAATAGCCCCATTTATCCTTAAAAAAAATGTAAAACATATTAAAAAGCAGCGTGAGCTGCAACAATCATGAGGACATAAACAAACTACTACAGTTTTCTTGTTTGTAGATGAAATCAAACCTGAAAAGTCCAGAAGCATTTGTGACAAGAAGCTCATAGTTTTCTCCCTCCTTCACCTCCTCCATCAACAGAGTGTGAGGTGTCTCCTCATCCAGGCTGCTCTCTGAGATGAACTCGCAGAACACTGAACGAGGGCACAGCAAGTAACGCCTGTTTAACTCCCGAGGCCACAGATTCACCCCGATTAGACCTGCAGGGGCACGGACAATGAGTGCAAATGCTGACCAAGTCCACATTTGGAAATGCTACAAACACTTTTAATAGTAACATATTTGGCTATGCCTTGCATATTCTTCCCTGCACTTTTTAGGCTGCAGCTGCAGACTATATTTATTCCTGATAACTGTAACAATTTGTAATTAAAATAATGAATAATAAATCTTAAAAATGCAAATATGTGAAAGCAGCAGCTGGTCTACTGGCTCTTACCTTCAGTGGCAGCATAGAAGGGTGAGTAGAAAGGCACTCCTTTGCAGTAGTTCTCCCTCAACATTTCACCGTAGATCTGATTAGAACCAGAGTCCACTGCCAGAACCAGGTGCAAATGAGGCCACAGGCGCTTGGCAATCCCCCTGAAGCTGTCCTGGAAGTGGGCCCGGAGCTGGGCAGCCCTCTGTGGGTCTGGCTTCATTAGCGCTTCAAGCCTGGCCCTCACTTTGGGCTCCAGAGACAGAGCAGTGCTGATTTTCCCTCGTTCAATGTCCTCCACAAGTTCCTGCCAATGCTCCTATGGGAATGAGAGCATATTAGGTAGAAACTACTTGCCTAATCCTTTATTCATGAAACAAATTAACACACCTCTTTTTAATCCCTCAGTGGGAGCTTGACAGCTGACTCAGGATTTCATCCTGCTTTACAAGATAATGTCCCAGTGAGAGAGAAACAAGGAATGTACGAAGTTGCAGTCAAGGACCAACAGCAGAGCGCTACTGCTCAGTAAAGTAAGAAATAAGATTACTAATGCTTTTTTAAAATTATATATTATAATTTATATTTTCACCATTTCCCATTATGTCCTGTTTTTATGTCTCAACTCACATAAAACAGAAAAAAAACTGTAACACAGACTAAAATTAACTTTTATACAACATGCATCTATTTACCTGTAGGGCACTGAAGGCATAGAAAACGGTAGAGGCAAAGTTGGACTCCAGTGTTCCCACACTAGGATCTTTCAGAGCAAAAAGAAGATGCAGGTACAGGGTGTCCTTCTCAATGGAAACCTGAAGAAACAGAGGATGTTTTTGCAGAAGT
>JAMQGT020014617.1:182500-185385 GCA_024447675.2 Pterophyllum scalare | reverse complement strand
AACCTTTGGTGAGCCCTTATACATCAGGAGCATTGGAACAGCTGAGCTGAACTTTTCAAAACACCACATCTCTGTAGCTTTCAAACCCCAAAGCATGCTACACCAAAACTTGGACTACCCGAGGGATCTGGTCCCCTACCACAAACAGAGTAATGTAGTGTATGCAGTGCCAAGAGGATTATCATGAATTATATATTGGAGAAAGGAAACAACTACTTCTCATGGTACTGGGTCATTTGACCCAGTGGTTCTGAGTTTTTGGACTTTCTAGTGTTGTTTATTTAATGATTCTATTTGATTTCAGGTTTGTTTAATATTTAAATTATCCATCCATCCATTTTCTTCCCCTTATCCAATTCAGGGTCGTGGGAGGGCTAGAGCCTATCCCAGTTGCCACAGGGCAAGAGGCAGGGTACACCCTGGACAGGTTTTCAGCCTATTGCAGCACTAACACAGAGAGACAGACAACTAGTCACACCCATGGGCAGTTTAGAATCACTAATTAACCCAACCCCACTAACTACATGTCTTTGGACTGTGGGAGTAGCATGCAAACTCCACCCAGAGAAGCCCTGGCTAGATAGAGGATTTGACAGCAGTCAGACAGCAGTGCTAATCAGTTCCTTGTTCCCAGTTGCTTTAGAATTTAGTGCTTTCCTCAGTGTCCCATCCTCTTGTGTCACTGTATTAAGCTCATTCGTGTGTCTGTGTTTTTCCTATTTAATTTGGCACTTCCTGCTTTATTTTGTGAGTTAGCTGTTTCTTGTGCTTTGCTTTTAGTTTTGCTTCCTTCTCTCTTCTGTGATTCACTTCTCATTTTAAGAGGCAGGTTTTACACAAACACACCCAATATGCCTGTACAAAATTTAATGGCAGTCTGTTCAATTCTTGAAATATTTCAGTCTGACTCAATCTAGCTGCTGGATTAGAATGCAATTTAGAGTTCTACTGTGTAATACTGCACTTAGGTGCACTTAAATGGAATATTTGCATTTATCTGGGAAAAGTTGCTTCAAAAATTTCAGCAGTATTAATATTTAAACTGATCTTGTTCAGTTGCCCCAAATATATCTGGATCAGAGGAGGTTACAGTTGAAGAGGAGGGTGTCCTTGTGTTGGAGTGTGACATCAGGGCCAATCCACTTGTCTCTTCCGTGACATGGACACTAAATGGAAGCCTGGTCGATCTGCAGGCAGGCGGCTTCAATGTGATTAATAACGGTTTGACAAGCCAGCTGAAAGCCAGAAAAGTGGAGAAAATCTTGCAAGAAGGCATGTATCAGTGCACAGTGGTCAGTCCCATGTATGGAGAACGCACCAAGCTTTTCCAAGTCACAATAACAGGTCAGTTCACAGGACCAGCACTCTGCAATGCTACCCAAACCACATTTCAACGTTAAGTCATTTTATCTGTGGATTTTATCGCTTATGATAATCAGTTATTATTATTTTCATCCTCATCTTTAGGCAAAACCTTGAAGTTCCCACTGGGGCCCATTATAGCTGGGGTGGTGGTGGTGGCCCTTACTGCACTTTTTGCTGTTGTTTCCAGGTGGAAGAAAATCACAAAGGTAGCAGACAGAAAACACACGGAGTACAAAAACTGATTTTTTTTTTTCACAAAAACTGGATCTTCTAATGGTTTAAATCTCTTTTAACAGTGCTGCAAGTAAGTTTTGTCCAAAAAAGCCATTCTTCTCGACGTCACCAAAAGAAACAAGCCATGAAGATGACACCACTCTTCATTGGAAGCCTGATTATTCATTTATGTGACCTTCTATTTAATTTTATGTCATAGTTGGCATTTTTAAAGTAATGCTTTGCCTTTTTAAGAAACACATTTACATTTTCCTGATACCATTCTCATATACACTATACGGACAAAAGTACACCTACAGGAGCTGCACAGCAATGGAAACCTATGCCATTAAGCTCCCAGCTAGTGCTGATGTTAATGCCAGAGGAGGTTTGGAGCTCTGAAGTCACTGCACCAGCAGATCATTGGTGAGTTTTACACAGTATGCGCCTCAGCATACAGCAGTCCCACACTGTAACTTTACATGGTCTGCTACTTCATGGCCAAGTTGCTGTGGCTCCTACCACAGCTGACCGCAGAATATCTAGGTGGGGAGAAATTTCATGAACTGACTTGTTTCAACAAAAACATCTGATTATGGTATCATACGCAAAATCAGTGACCTGTTCTTTCACAGGTGTTTGTAAGGGCAGACTGCACGTCGAGGTGCTTGATTTTATACACATGTGACAATGGGAATAAAACACCTGAATTAAAAAATGAATAGGTGTTCCCAAATATTTATGTCGATATAGTGTGTTTCTGTTATGTAAAAAACTACGACTAGCAGTCATTAGTTTAGCTTAGACTGGAACTGAAATGAAACACTTCGCAGGCTCTGTCTAATGGTAATCCCTTATAAAAGCACAATATGTTAGTTTTTGAATGTATTGTACGATCAGGATGTAACATGTCAATTAAATGTCCTTGTAATTTTTTTGTTGTTTTTTTTTTGTTTTGTTTTTTTCACCTTTGGTTAAAACCCAGCTAGATGTTTCCCCTATTTCCTGTCTTGTGCTAACTGTGTGGTAGCAGTAGCTCCATATTTCCAGACACAAACATGGGATCAACCTTCTCATGAAACTCTGCAGTAACACAAAGAAGCACTTCCCCCCCAAAATGTCCTTTGCAGTCTGTTTTAGCAAACTGTGAACTGTGCTCTAGGTAATATCTTTGTGGTAAAGATGACCCAACCTGAAAGGACACTGACATCACAAGTCCAGTTGTATATTTAAAATTTATGAGCTCAGGAAAATGTTTCCAATGCAATATAAACTATCTTTGGCTGCATTTTCTTTATTTTGTGTGT